>APFE031333708.1:74966-124791 GCA_000404065.3 Pinus taeda
CTTCAGAGGATAATCTTTTTTCTAAAAAGTATTTAAGGCTATCATGATCCGTTTTTACCTTGAAGTGTCTTCCCATTAGGTAGGGTCGCCATTTCTTAAGTGCATGTAGTGTTGCCAAAATTTCCTTCTCATAAATAGCTTTCTGTAAAAACTTTCCCTTGATTGGATGCCTTTCAAAAGAAATGGGTCTTTCATCTTGCATTAAAACAACACCAATTCCATTTCCTGAAGCATCACATTCCACAATAAAGTTTTTTTTGAAGTCCGATGTAGGTAAGACCGTGTTGTGGACACCAACAACCCCCCTTCTTATTTAGTGTTATTACTAATACTAAATAAGTGGGGACCCTTAGTCAAAAAAAATTTAAAAATGAATTAGTGCTTGCATTTCCTTTTAATAAAACTTACCATCATAAACTTAGGAAAATATCTTTGAAAACTCTAAAAAGCTTAAGTTTCATGACGAGGAAAGATAAAATCACTCCTAAAGAAATATTGCATCGCGAAAAGGACAATAGGACGCCTCCTTACTACCCAAAAATCTAAACAAACAAACATAAGAATAAACAAACATCGCATTGCATGCCTTAAAATGCATTTACGCTGGAAAGCCACAGAAAACATCGATATGCGATGGCATATATCGCAAAATCACACCTCACAAGAAATAAATTAACACAAAATGAGCACATACAACGAAAATGCGATATTTTGATTATGTGGTATTGCGATATCGCGATATTGGGACAAAACGACAACGCAATCTTACGAAAGAATAACAAAACGACATTGCGATATTGTGATCTTGCGACAATGCGATACAATGATCTGTGATATTGCGAAGGAAATCGCAAAATAGCTCCATCGAAAAATCTTTCGGCTCACTATTCGAGAAAGTTTTTTCCCATAAACCAAAACCTGGTTATGCGCTTTAATGCTAGTTAATGAGTTAGTTGCCAGTTGTTAATAAAATATTGTTTTGTGTTTATCAAAGATCCAGTTCACGTAAGGTGGTATAATTTTGCATGCCTTCGACACTAAAATCTTTCCCTTCACTATTCCTTATCATTACTCTCACCTCACTTGTAAACTGTAGGAATGAAGAAAAAAGAAACATACAAAGTGGTATACAAGATACTATGGGGAAGAAAGGCAAGGCTTCGATGTCTGAAGATAAAGAAATGGTGCCCTTGTACACAGACACCGCCTGTAACAGAGAAGTGGGTATTTCCACTTGGGAAGGCATGTATAATCTACTTGAGGAAGAGAATCCCAAGGTGATGGAGGTTATGGCTTCTGCTGGTTCACAGGGGTCCTCTGAAGCATCAGTCACGGATTAAGCCTGTTCGTTCTTCACCGACTAGTGGCAAGACCCAAAATTCTCTCTTACACAGACATGGTTAAATGGGTACTGGACAGTGCGGAAATTAAAAACAGACAGTTTAAAACTCAGGGTCAAGGACTTATCGGCTCATTCGCTCAACAAGATTTGAAACTTATTTATCATTTGCCGGAGCCACAAGCAACTTATAACAAACAGTTCATAGAGAAGTTTGTCAAAGAAAATGAAGACCTGGCAGAATGCAATAAAGAATGGTCAAGAAGAGATGAGCCGTTGAAAAAGGATAAACATGGTATGTATAGTACTGGTTCTCTCACTTCCCCATATTGCTTTGTTGTTGCTATGCTCTGTAGACTTTACGGGAGACCAGATATTAATAAATTCTCATCTGAATGGCTACCTTTGTTGGATGCCACTGTTAATTCTACTATTATGGATTGGTCTAGAATACTATCAGACAACTTAGCTACTGCCATTGTAAATTATCGATCTAAAAGAACTGTTTCCTAGAGAATTTACCCTCCATTTTACTTATCGGCATATGTAATGGATGCAATTTGCTATGTTTCAAGGTTTCCCATAATGGGATGGAAATGGACAACTCAAGACCCTTTACCCATTCATGTTTACCATAAAGAATTGTGGGATTCTAAATTCCCTCCATTTTTCTACAAAATTTGTCATGGAGTTATGTTACCCCTGTACAAAATATTGTACGACAAAGATGCTCCAAGATGTTCTCCTGAAGTAGAGGCAGATACACTCACAGTCACGAGATGGTTTGGAGAAGAATTGTTCACATATGTCAGGGTATTCGGAAGTGACGTTTCCCCTCACATCTTACCTCTGTATGTTCCCGAAAAACTCATGGCGCGAGAAATCGCTTATCAAACCTGTTCAGAAGGGGGTTTGACTAAGGATTTGAAAGACAAAAAGAAGGCTATTTGGCCACAATTTCCTTTAGCCTATGGAGCCTTTTCATTATTTGATGTAGGCCATGCATTCAAGGAAGTGAATAACATAACGTGTCTACAATTGTTCAAGTTTCAAAGAAGGTCGTTCGATCCTTATAACATTGTGAAGAATTTCACTGCTGTAGTCAAAATAAAGGTATTTTCCAAAGAAAAGGATTATTTTGACGATATATTCCAACAGAAAAGCACACTTGAAGAAATTCTGCACTCAGCTCAAACGCGACTCCCTCCGGTAGAGTTTCAGCAGTTCAAAACATACTGGGAAAGAAGGCTAGCCAATGTTCCTTTGGAAAAAATATGCTTAGAACCCTCAAAGGAACCAACTCCAAGTATTAGCCTCAGTGAAAGTTCTGGTACAAATAGATCTAAATCCAAGTTCGGGAAATAAGCATCAACACATTCTAAAAAATCCGAAAGTGACCACGGTAAAAGTGAAGGGTTAGTAAAGGATACTGCCCAATCAAAAGAACCTGCACAACAACTGGTGTTAGCCTCTCCGCAAGTAGATCCTCCCCCTCTCATCGGTCAGCCACCATCCGATAGAACCGAGCTAGACAAGGAATGGGAGACCTTCAATGATCTAATCAATCTTGAAGGGCAAAGCACAAAGACACCTGTAAGTAATGTAAAGGCCACATAAGATATGGTCACAGGAACAATCGACAATGTCTCAGATATGGAACATATTCCTATCACCCTCTCATCTGAACTTATACTCAAAATAGAGGATATTCCTCCTCTTGATGTGTTTTACAGTCCACAACATAAGGTAATAGTAAGAAAACAAAGGAAGAAGAGGAAATTGGAAAATGCGATCTCTCATGACGCAGAGCAATTAGATGTCTTGTGGCAAGATCCTACTACCGATCCAACTGAGAATCTCACCAAATTATCTCAAATCACAGGAGCTTATGCTTCTGCAACTATTGATAAAGCAGCTGAGGTACAACAACTACTGAAGGAAAAAGAATATCTGATACAAGTTTTGCAGCAACAGCTGCAACAAGCCAATGCCAACAACGAAGCATAGAAAAAGCTTGAAAGACTACAGCAGGAATTCCAGCGGATGCAGGTAAGCTACCAAAACAGTTTGGCTCAGAAAGAAAAGAAATTATAGGATATATAGGAGATGCACAAGGATGATACCAAGCTTATAGAATTCATCGCAGAATCCATTTCCTTGGATGACCAACTACTACAGCAACAAGAAGCATTTGGCCAAAGAATAACATAGTGGAACTCATATTGTGAAATAAGTGATAAAATCACCAATCAAGTCATAGATCTACGACATGACTATGATTTCATTGATAGATGAGTTACTGAATATTTGGCTTGGAAAGAAACAGAGGAGGGAAAAAGAGCAGGTGCACCCATAATAAATGACAATCATAAAGAAATGCTCTTTAACAAATGGGATACACAGATCAGGGAAGCTGAGCAAGCAGTAGAGGAAGCATCTACAGCAGCAAACATCCTTATTTATTGTATAAATGAGAATTTGCATAAATAAAATCTAATCTCAGAAACAACTCCAGGGTATCTACCAAAGGTACAATAGCTGCAAGCGGACTAGAAATGGAAGGCGCAAGAAAGGGCAGAATCCATTAAAAGATTAACTAAGTTAAATTGAGATTCTTACTGGGCTTATTTAGTGAAACCACACAACCAATGTATGACTCTCAAGAGCATCATCAATTCTGTCAAAAAAATGGCACCAACTCTTGCTGATTCCATTTTCATGGGGAAATTAAAAGTTGAAGTCGGCCAACCAACCCTTCTCAAGCAAACACTGAATGCTTGCGATGTTAAGGAGCAAATACAGAAATAGTTAGTTTTAGATTTAATTTTAGAAATAGTTTTTTGCTTTATTTTTTGCCTATAGAAAGGACAGTCATTTAAACCGTATCCTATAATTTTGTAATAAGTTATTTTTAGATGTAGTTAGTAGTATTTAAACCCTTCTCATGCATTTAGAGAAGGGTCCAGAAATTTATCAAAAACTTGTCCTCAGAACATGCACTTTTGCACCCTCCGACAAGGTTTTGATGAATGAATGGAACAAGATTTATTGATTTTTACATATGATATCTGCTTCTGATGTTGCACTTCTGTACTCTTAGTAGATGTTAGATTAAGAAGAGATAAATCATTATCCCCTAAAGCTCATGAGTAGAACTAGTTCTAAATGGTACTTCTATCTCTTAATTGTTTCTATTTCATATGTTAAAGTGATATTCAAGTTCAGTTGTTTATATATTAATGCGTGAATGCTTGAGTTATCATTTGGAACTTTTGTACGGTGATAGCTATTTATTTATGCTTAATGTATGAATATCTTATTGTGCGATATGTTTTTCACAACTGTTTCGTCTAAATTTTTATGCGAAGTGGTTCATCTATATTGAATTCTTTTCTTGTAACAGTTGAATAATCTTTATTACCGATTGTTATTTGAAATCATTTTAGATCGCAAAAAAGAAAGATTACATCCCGGGTTAGTATAGACTTAGATATTTCTGTTTATTAGAATACAATAGCATGTCATTAGATTAAAGTTAGAATTAGAGCATCTTAATTAGGAATTGTTAGATCAGAAATATCAAATTCTACACACACACACACTTGAATTGGGAAACTGGTCCCATATCCCTAGTCGGACCTTCTATACCAAATAGAAAAGGAGCTACCAACCAAGGTCCGGACCGGGCAGGTATCCCCCTTGTTGTAAACCCGATTTTTGGGGCTTCAACATATTTGGCGCTATAAGGAGGGCCTTAAACGAGTTGTCTAATGGAGTCTTTTCAATTTTAACATTTTATTTAAATTACCATGGCTCCTCTTAAACTTCCAATTTGGAGTTGTATCCATGTATGTGCATCTTCCAATACTCCACCCGAAGTGGTAAGACTATTGTCTCAGGAAAAATTCAATGGTAAGAGAAATTCTTCTGCTTTTAATCATGCCCTTCAATTTATTCATAATGTTTCAAATTTTAATTTTCAAGGAATTGATGAAGGCATTATATGCAGAATTTTTACTCTCACATTTGTAGCAGAAGATAGAAACTGGTGTAGAACTCTTCTGGTTGCCTCAATTCACAGCTGGGATCAATTTGTCACAATTTTCGTTTGTAAATTTGACCGCTATGATTATGATCAGGTATATGATTTGATTGAGTATCTATGAAAAAAAGATGAGTTTGTTAGAGATTTTAATATTCGATTTCATTTGAATTGTTTGAAATTTAATGTCGAGAATGAACCCATAAAAGAAGAATCACTAGATTGGTTTGAACATGATTATTCTCTACCTCCTATCCCCGATCCACATGAAATTAGTCCAAGATTTGTTCAATTCCCTTCTAACACAAATGAGAAATCCAATTCGGATGTGCCAATAAATTTTGATGAAGAAGTTTCGCAAAGCTTAGAAATTTTTTTGATCAAATACAAGAAGACAATAGCAGCAATTTTGGAGAAAGAGTCACCCTGAAATCTGAAAGCAACTTGGAGGTAAATTCAGAAGATCAGATTGCAAATCAGCAAGTACAGGCAACAATCAAGGTAAATAATAGCATGCAAATAGCTGTACAAATTTATGAATCTTTCCATAACAAGCATAATGCACAAGAAATCTCAAGCAGAGACATTTTTAAATGCATTATTTCAGAATCACATTTTTCCCTCTATCCTGATATTTTTAAGGATGGTAATTCTTCCCCCCTTGGTATTAATGGTATTTCAGAAAATACAGAGGCTGATCTAAATGAATCACCATTAAGTTTTGATCAAGATAGGGAAGCAAAGATTGATCATTCTTTTGCCATTAACGAACATGAAATTCTTGTCCCTCCTTGTTTTGATATACTGGGTGAGATTGAAGGGAAATCTAGGGAATCTGATGAAGTCATTTACGATAATTACTTTGACATTGAAAATGTTGATTTTTCTCGAGGAAATCATCATAAACTTCAAATAACTTCTGAGAATGAGAGATATTTTAATTTATAAATTAGTCCAGTCAATCCTCATTCTAGAGCAGCGAACTATCCTCATGATTTGACTATTCAAGAGAATATTCCAATTTATGATTCATATCATGATCAAACCTTCTTTCCTGTTCATAATCATAATACTCTTTCTAATTCACAAGTTGGAGTTCGAAATTACTCAAATTCCATAATTCTGGCCAATCCTTGTGAAAGAGAAATTATTTCAAAACGATCCCAATTGTGCTGTAACAATAATTGTACAGATGGTTATTTTAGTCTATTTTCGCTTCCTCACTTATTTCTTATAAAATTAGATTTATGTTCAGATTTTAATTTTCAAATTTTTGATACATTAAGCTGGCATATTGAGCACCTTACTAACAAACATTCAATTGATGTATTGCCTTGTTGGAAAATTAAATTTTTCAAAAGCTATTTCAATTTCAATTTCAATCGATATCAATGTTTTATCAAAAGCTTCTTTCTTCTCTAAGACAATATCAACAAGAGAATGTATTTTTAGAGATTTGCCAACAACCCATTCTAACTCCTAATCTTCCATTTCATCTGAAAGATTTCCATCCATTCTTCATTGATTCATTTAAAAAGAATATATATTTGGAAACTTTCTTTTCACGGAAAATTGTCAATAGCTTAACATTTACACGTAGCACTAACAATATCTTCCAAGTCTTTGAATCTAGAAATTTGTATCTTCAATCTGGCCTGTCATCTCTTCATTTGAATATTTCTCAATCCTTAGCAGAGATCTATTCAGATTTCTATGATCCAATTGGTATTCAATTGCAAAGAAAATTTCATAAAAAGGAGATTTTAAATAAACTTCTAACAATAGTTGTACATTTTGATTTTAGATTTAATGTTTTTAGTTCAATGAGATTTTTATTTTTATTACTAACATTCGAACTGTATATATATGCGGGAGTAAAAATCAGAGAATGGTTACATTGGAAATATGACTATACCTAGTCATTTTCATGCATATGGTTAGAATAGGAGTAGAATTAATTTAGTTAGTTTGTTTATCTAGATAATATATTTTTAATAGTTCTGTAGATTAAAAATAAAGGCAACAATTAGCCCTTTTCATATCATATACATGTGCAAGGAAATATTTACTTCTCATTAGAAAATTCCTAATTCTTCCTTAAATATTTCTTCCATAATAAAACCAGTTGAGAATGGTTACATTAGGTATTTACGAAAAAGATACCATTTCTCTTTCAGATTTTGATTTTTCGCTTGTATAAAAAGAAAATCTCTTGGAAAATTGATCTTTATTATTGAAAGATACAGTTAAAAAACTCTAGCCTAGATATAATACTAGTTTCAACTTCATAAAATTTGATGAAAACAACCTTTAGTGAGAAATTGTTTTATACCAGTGCAATGAAAGGTATCAATAAGTAAATAAAGATCCTCTGTAAAGCAGCTTTGTCCAAAAAAATATACTATTGTCATCCAGAGCTATCTTAAGGAAACAATGACTTCCTCCCTACTTAGGAAATTACAACTTTTAGAGAAACAATCCAAGGATGCACTTTATCTTAAAGAGTGAGAGGTCTCATCACGATCCGGCTTATCATAATCACAGATATTATAACTTGCTGACTTTGCCAATACTACATACCATAATAGGGCAATGAATCTAGATTTTTAAAATCAAAAGGCAAGGGGTCTCATCATGAGCCAGCTTGTTCAACAAAGTTATAAATCAAGTGAATGACTGTGTCATAAATTGGCTATAAAACCAAGACATTGTTCTTTAAGAGTAAAATGAAAATGAAAGCAATAAGTGTGGATGTGGATTCTTCTTTGGGAATTGTAGGTTTCTTTAAGTAGGATACAGGATCATTGTTGGGTAACAAGTAACGTTGTTGAGGCTATGAACGCCTGTTGGCAACAGAGGCTCTACCTACGACAAATGAGCATATTTAAAACTAGTTTACAGAGAAGGCTTTGTTTTATCTTTATAAACCAAGTAATGACTGATGTGGATACAAGGACTAGCTTGAGGGAGCAAATAATCAAAGTTGAAAAAATAAGAAACAAAGTATCATGGACAGGTTAAAGCATAATGTACTTTATCTTTCTATAATAAAGTCTAACTTTCTGGAAGATTTTCTGTTTTGGAAGTTTAGAAAATTCAAAAGAAAGACAGGGATAACTGGTTCTTCCAAGTGAATCGCCAATTGTTGTGGCCACCAACAACCCCCCTTCTTATTTATTGTTATTACTAATACTAAATAAGTGGGGACCCTTAGTCAAAAAAAAATTAAAAATGAATTAGTGCTTGCATTTCCTTTTAATAAAACTTACCATCATAAACTTAGGAAAATATCTTTGAAAACTCTAAAAAGCTTAAGTTTCATGATGAGGAAAGATAAAATCACTCATAAAGAAATGTCGCATCGCGAAAAGGACAATAGGATGCCTCCTTACTACCCAAAAATCTAAGATCACGAGATTGCGATGCGAAATTGCATAAGAATAAACAAACATCGCATTGCATGCTTTAAAACGAATTTACGCTGGAAAGCCACAGAAAACACCGATATGCGATGGCGCATATCGCAAAATCGCACCTCGCAAGAAATACATTAACACGAAACGAGCACATAAGACAAAAATGTGATATTGCGATTATGCAGTATTGCGATATCGCGATATTGGGACAGAACGACAACGCGATCTTACGAAAGAATAACAGAACGACATTGTGATATTGTGATCTTGTGATAATGCGATACAACGATCTGCGATATTGCGAAGCAAATCACAAAATAGCTCCATCGCAAAATCTTTTGGCTCACTATTCGAGAAAGCTTTTTCCCATAAACCAAAACTTGGTTATGCGCTTTAATGCTAATTAATGAGTTAATTGCCAGTTGTTAATAAAATATTGTTTTGTGTTTATCAAAGAGCCAGTTCACGTAAGGTGGTATAATTTTGCATGTCTTCGACATTAAAAGTTTTTCCTTCATTGTTCCTTATCATTACTCTCACCTCACTTGTAAACTGCAAGAAAGAAGAACAAAGAAACATATAAAGTGGTATACAAGATACTATGGGGAAGAAAGGCAAGGCTTCGATGTCTGAAGATAAAGAAATGGCGCCCTTGTACATAGACACCGCCTATAACAGAGAAGCGGGTATTTCCACTTAGGAAGGCATGTATAATCTACTTGAGGAAGAGAATCCCAAGGTGATGGAGGTTACGACTTCTACTGGTTCGCAGGGGTCCTCTGAAGCATCAGTCGTGGATTTAGCCTGTTCATTCTTGCACCAACTAGTGGCAAGACCCAAAATTCTCCCTTACACAGACATGGTTAAATGGGCACTGGACAATGCGGACATTAAAAACAGACAGTTCAAAACTCAGGGTCAAGGATTTATTGGCTCATTCGCTCAACATGATTTGAAACTTATGTATCATTTGTCGGAGCCACAGGCAACTTATAACAAACAGTTCATAGAGAAGTTTGTCAAAGAAAATGAAGACGTGGCAGAATGCACTAAATATTGATCAAGAAGAGATGAGCTGTTGAAAAAGGATATACAGTATGTATAGTACTGGTTCTCTCACTTTCCCATATTGCTTTTCTGCTGCTATGCTCTGTATACTTTACAGGAGATTAGATATTAATAAATTCTCATCTGAATGACTACCTTTGTTGGATGCCGCTGTTAATTCTACTATTATGGATTGGTCTAGAATACTATCAGACAACTTAGCTACTACCGTTGTAAATTACCGATCTAAAAGAACTGTTTCCCAGAGAATTTACCCTCCATTTTACTTATCGGCATATGTAATGGATTCAATTTGCTATGTTTCAAATCTTCCCATAATGGGATGGAAATGGACAACTCAAGACCCTTTACCCATTCATGTTTACCATAAAGAATTGTGGGATTCTAAATTCCCTCCATTTTTCTACAAAATTTGTCATGGAGTTATGTTACCCCTGTACAAAATATTGTACGACAAAGATGCTCCAAGATGTTCTCCTGAAGTAGAGGCAGATACACTCACAGTTGCGAGATGGTTTGGAGAATAATTGTTCACATATGTCAGGGTATTCAGAAGTGATGTTTCCCCTCACGTCTTACCTCTATATGTTCCCAACAAACTCATGGCACGAGAAATCGCTTATCAAACTTGTTCAGAAGGGGGTTTGACTAAGGATTTGAAAGACAAAAAGAAGGCTATTTAGCCACAATTTCCTGTAGCCTATGGAGCCTTTTCATTATTTGATGTAGGCCATGCATTCAAGGAAGTGAATAACATAACGTGTCTACAATTGTTCAAGTTTCAAAGAAGGTCGTTCGATCCTTATGACATTGCGAAGTTTCACTGCCGCAGTTAAAATAAAGGTCTTTTCCAAAGAAGAGGATCATTTTGACGATATATTCAAACATAAAAGCACACTTGAAGAAATTCTACACTCAGCTCAAACGCCAAGATCTTACAAGATTTTATAATTGAGTAAAATATTCGCCATGCCTGGTGAGAGATTCGCCAAAAAATTATATATACATATTATATTATTGATAAAATCACCTTCCATTTTTCCTATATATCATGAATATTCGCCCATTTATTATACATATAAATTTAGGGGGGGTTCTTAAAATTTTCCCTGCAAAGCACCAATTACAAACTCACTCAAAAAGCAAACCTAGGCCAAATCTTTTCAATCGGGAAGAGACTTTGAAACAATAAGCTTGAATAATAATGAAATTCTTCATACAAAAATTGACCACTCAGATACTAAGCAGAGCAGGCAACAAATCTTTCTGGGTAGAGAAATTAGAAAAAAAATGCAAAAAATGGTATACATGACTGTGTTCAAGCACAGAGGCGTGTACACGCACTTTTGATAAAGGAAACTCGCATATACGCAGGTTCTCTTCACAAAAACAAGCATGTGTACGCTACTATAAACAAAGTAAAAAATGTATACAAAGCTTTGCAAGAAAATTAAAAAACAAAGCCAGATCAAAAAGATCAAACTTAAGGTCTGAGAGTCTAGTAGACCAAATAAGACTGTAATAGCAAGCAAACCAAAGACTGAGCCCTTATTGATACTGAGCAACCCAAACTAGGAATAACAAGATTGTTATCCCTAGTGGAATCGCCAATTTTGTTATAGGAATAAGTACCCTAGGGCTTTGGGTTAGAACCCCAACAGAGCAGAAGCAGCTCATACAACTCAGGCAAAATTCTTATATAAACAAACTACGTAAGAGTGATCGTACCTAGATTTCCTTCGTTGAGTAGGTCCCTCAGGGTTCAGACCCTCTACAACTCCCGATGTTCTTCAGATATGAAAATCATTCAATTCGAACATACATAGCAGTATAGAGGTAAAGCATATTCACGAAATTTGACTTTAAATCATATAAGCGAATGATCAGTTATGCATCAAAACAACATTCATACATGAATTACAACATAATTTGATGCATAAAATAAGTTAATTTCAGAAGCAAGACAACATTTATTTTATTGCAATAAGCTATAAATAACATGGAGGGAATTCACCTGAGTCTTCTTCTTCCAGCTTCAAGTAGAACCATCCTCTGGATTCGTCCTAACCCAGCCTTCAACAATCTTCTTCCTTAACCAACACCATGATATCTCAAGCAAGAGGGAGAATATCTATAATCAAGGAAACAAGGGTTTCCTGAAGCTTGGGGATGTGCATGAGGCATAGGGATTCATTAGACTCAGTAAGGGATAATCTCAGTATAATAACTCTATCTCTTCTCCTCCTTAAGGTCTTCCCATAGAAGTCTATTTATACTTCTCCCAATTAGTTTTTTAGTTGGGAAATAGTTGGGAAATAGTTGGGCCATGGCAATAGAAGGTAATCAATAGGTAAAGCCCATGAGCTCCACCCATAATTAAAGAATTTTAATCTTTTAAGTGTTTTAACATATACATGGGTTGGGTACTGACTAACCCGCATGTACACACTTTTATCTCAAGGCAAAGTAGCGTACAGAGAATAAAACATTGTTTTTAATATATTTGGACCAAGTCTGGAAGGAGGGGTTACCCTAGGCCATAAACCAAGCATCACAAATACTAAGGGTGATAAATGGTGCTATAACAAGGGGAGGCTATCTTGTCTACACTCTCAATCCAAATTAGCATGTTATAACTTCATGACATATCAACTCAAAAATAAATAAGGTCATGATATCCATAATAGTCACTAGCTAACATGTTCACATCATAAACTCATAATCATTTTTCATTTATGCATAGCAATCAAATATGTACTATATGTCTATATTATTACAACACAATGTCACAAATTAGTTGACTCATACCTAAATGTCATAACCCTAACCATATGCATGGTCCAATCCAATTTAGCTTGATACATATAACATCAAGATCTTAATGTAATAACCCTAATAATCAAGTTAACTATCATATAACAACAACAAGTCAACCTATAACATACTCATCAACAACATATAACATAATCATAAATTTATCTAACATATAACAACAAGAGCAATGGATGCAACCACAAGTTACTACCACTCATGACTATTTGACACATGTGCATATGACCACATGAATCAACTAGCATCTATCATGTATGTAACCATAACATAAATAGACATGTACATAAACCTAATGTATCTAACCCTAATGCATATAACAATCCATTAACTAACATACCTGCATGCCCAACGTACAAACTTGTATGACAACATGCTCTTGCCTCAAGGTCCAATGTTGCAACTTCACTTTGATGATCTGCATCTTCTGCTCTATCTCATCCAACACATTAGCATCATAACATACCAATATCATCATGATGACCTAATTGCATACATTGACCTCACAATGCAAGTTTGACCTACCATACATGCATAACAACATATAGACACTGACATGCATAACATATGTATATACAACCATACACTCATGATGATACATCCCACAACAACACCATCAACCTTCACATGGCAACATCTCTACAACCATGATCAACACCATGCAAATACAACAAGAACATGGACTACAATCATAAGGAATACATATGCAACTGATATGAAGGCATGACCAACACACAACCCATCTAGTCCAAGGGGTGAACCATGCTCTGATACCACTTTGTGGTATCATATATGACCCAAAGAGAATGCAAACTACTCTGATACCACTATGTGGTATCCGATATGACCCAAAGAGAGCACAACCCACTCTGATACCACTATGACTTCCCTCCTCCCATATCTAACCAAGTAATCGACCAACCGAGGTAAACATGTAACGAGAGGCTACTATGATATGATTCAACCTCCTAGGTGTCCTTAAGGAAGTGGAATTGACTGAAACACATCAAACATACCTTCCACATTAGCAACAACACTCCCAGGATCCATCCCAACCACACCAGTATCATGCCCCTGGGTCCCACTAAGTTTTTAAGCTATTAAACCTCTAAACGATACCATGATATGGGCATGTTAGCATCCATAGAGCTCCGGATGCTTTCACAGGCCTGCATGCCTACGTCGAGAGACTATTTCTAGCAGACCTATGATAGACTCTGTGGGATTTAAGGCACTTTTCAAGCACAGAATTCCAGACACTGCCCAAAACTTATTTTAACTTTCGGAATCCGTTAAACACATGATGACAAGACTAATAAACCAAAAACTAACTCCAGGACAAGGCTTGACCATCCCCAACTGGGACTAACATTTTGTCAAACACTTGGCATCAATGAAATCTACATGTCTAGGATACAAGATAGCGCATGAATCACTGAAAACTCTTTTGAGACATACCAAGAAGGATCACCAGCTTCTCCTTTGAATTGTTTAACATCAACTAGGTCTTGCATCCATTATCATTTTAGTTACAAGTAAATACATGAAATAACCATGAAAATAACCTGTCATATAAGCATGCTTATAACCAACATTAAACCATGAAAGTAAAAGTGAGATATCAATCATTAGATCCACATATTAATAAGTACAGAAGAAAAAGAACTTAGCTTTTATTAAATATAGGAAAATCTGACCAGGTTCAGGACTTACAAGTACCACCCGACAGTAAACATGGTTGAACCAAATCTTTCCTTCAGCCAGTCACCCTCGTGCCATATTCCAAGCATGAATGTGGGATATCATGGATAAACCAGTCCAAAAACAACCAAGGGAATCCTGAGGTTAAACAACCTCCACCCTCAACAACAGTGATCACACCAAAATAGGTGCTCTCATCACAAAACCAAACCAAACTTGGAATTCCATCCGGAATCCATCACTATCCTTGAGGAATTTTTCATCCCCTTGTCTCTTAGGATTTACCGCAATCCAATCTCGTATCACTAGGCCCTAAACTGAGACACCTCCCTCGAGCTTTACAGTGTATCTCGCCAAAATTGGTCAAGGGATTCCTAGGCCTTTGGGAATGAACCTTGAGGCCACCTCTGCCCCGAATTCTGAAATCCATCCAAAAATTCCAAAGCTCAAAACTAAGATCAACATCCCAACACACCATGGCATCCGGAAAAAGACAAGGCTAGGCTGAAAATCACTTTCATAAATGGGAAAAACCATGCCATTAACAGCAAGAGAACCATACACCAACATAGAAATCCATGTGTGTCAAAACCAGCTAGGAAACCATACATGCAATATGTTACTTGTAAGTATTCTTGTTGAAGTTGCTTGATCATGCTCTTCCATGATTGATCCTTGCTTTCCTTCCTTTCCCTTTGCTTGTTTTTCCTTCCTTACTCCAAAGCTAGAGTGCTCCAAGAAAGTTCTAAGTGTCCAATAGTGTGAGAGAGAGAGAGAATAATGAGAGAGCTCCAAAACTTAAATGACCAAAAGCTTCATTGACCAATCCTAAGCAAAATCTTTAGCCAAAGACTTGTCAATTGATCCTTAGAATCCTTTTTATCAATGAGGCCTTTATTTTGTTCAATTTACATTATTTTCCTTCATTTTCCTCCTCACATGAAACCTGTGACCTTTCACCTCCCTTTTCTCCTATTTTCCTTTATTTTCATGAATAAATGTGTCAAAAAAAAATTTCTCCTTTTTTATGCCTTTGCCAATTTACTTTAGCCATTTTTGGCTTGGGGGGGCTTGGACCTAGGTTCAGAGTTAGCTACGCTAACCAACAAAACCCTACACTTCTCGCCCTTTCAGAAAAAACCCGCTTAGCGCAAGCAACAGTCTCACCCGAGGTAGTATTGGGGGATGCTAGAATGAGGCTTCTGCATCATAAAGGCTAGGTGATATGGGGTTAAGCATTTCTCAAGTTCTAGGCCTGATCTAACCTTCATGAACCCTTGTCCCCAAAATTCCCAAAACTTAAAAATAATTCAGTTAAATAGAGTTATTAACTTCGCGTAAACATCCAATCATGCATAAAATCACATATAATGGTAGATTCAAATCTTCACGGAGCAATAAATATTAAAATATAGATAACTAGCATTCAAGTGCACATAGATACAGAAAACACTCAAGTATCAAAATTGGACACAAAATTGCTTCAAATATTATTTATTACTTCAGATCTTCCATATATAATCTTTCTAGATCCAGCGCACACAGTTGCAAGGGCCCACACACTCAGCTAAAGACTTATCAAGGTCTCTGCATACTCAATTGCAGGAGCCATCCCCTTCACAAAAATTGTAGACAGATTGTACCTTTACAGACTCAAAACATATCAAACCTAACTTATATTCTTTTTCTAGACTTTCTAAGGCACCCTTTTATATACTTTATCCCATTACAATAACATAGTCCACAAACCATGGGTGGATCTCAAAACAATACAAAAACTTAACAGGCTTTCACCTTCCTAAAGCCCCTTGACTCCTAGTGACCTGTGCAACTCGCACTCTGGTTCTCAAAATACAAATACTTTACAATATCATATTAAAACTTAACCCAAGGGACCCCATCCCAACAGACCCCCAACACAAAGATGTGACTCATCCCCAATTCACTATGTTGGTAGTTCCTCAACGCGTGCTTTGAGGCTACTAGATTCGGACTTCAAGGCTTGAATTTATTCTATACTCTATGCGGTGGCATGCGGGACCTCTTCAACCAACTTTTATGTAGTTGGCCCTGTGACTACTAAACTCATCATCCTTTGCATCTCTTAAAGGGCTTTTAACTTGTTCTAGACATTTTGCGACAATTGGCTTGCTTTGTCAGCCAATGGTTGCATCCTTGCTGAAATGATAGAGGGCTTCCGAGGCAGCTCATCAATCTAGGTCTGTATGAATTTCCCTTCTTGGAGTCTGGTGAACCTCTACATAGGTGTTAAATTATGTGTTATCGCCCTGATCTCATCAAACTATAGTTTCTTTTTGTGGATGTCAACTTCATTTTTTTGCAGATGTGGGTCCTCCTATAGTGAGGCCAACATTTCCATTGTACATTAAAAATTTTTGCTACAGTCATTAACTGCAGCGCAAGAATTTCCATATCATCTTTAATAGAAATCTCGTGCTTCTCTCGGACTTCTAGAGGGGTGTTAGGTTGCAACTTCATCCGAAACCTAGAGATCTGTAGCTACAGCTCAAACCATACCTTCCTACCTCAACCTTAGATTCCTTGACTTCGACTACCAACTTTTGTAATTTCTCGGTTGAAGCTACCTCTGCTGGAATCTAGAGCTCTAGAAGCTCACTGCATACCTATGCTATTTTTTCCTCCAGCTACTGATTGCGCGCAATGGCCACTTCTCGTTATTGAGTGTCTATGCCTTTTCCTCAAACATTTGTTGGTTGTTAGTCTTGACTTCACTAATAACCAGTAAGCCCACTATTCCCAGACCTTGAGCTTATCTAAGACTCCTTGATGTAGCTCATGAAATGTCTAAATGGGGAGCGCCACAAGGTTAAGGCTTAAGTTCTTCATATGTAGGAGGCGCGCCCTATATTCTGAAGTGTCAACATGTAATGATCCCTCTAGAAACTATACTGCGGGGAGGTTAGTGGTAATTTATTCTTGTAAGGCTATCATGCTTGCTTGCTTCAGGCTCGCTTCACCTGCACTTGCTTGACCCACACTCACTTGTAGAACACTTGTCTGTACCTGCAATTCCTGAAGGCCTTGTTGGACCTTCATCAATACAGATTAGTATTGCTCTTCTATGTGCCCCTAGATGTATTCCATCACGGATCAGACAATATCCCCAATTTCATCAAGATCCCCCTCCATAAGGGCCAGTGGCTCTATGCTAGTGGACTTGTTTGATTTTTGTTTCTTCCACACATTGCTAGTGCTCCACTTCTATTGCTTCTTGTTAATGAACGAAGACTCGAAGTCCTTCGTGCCCGGAAAAGGGTCTTCACCACCCTCTTCCTCCTCAACAGTTTTTGTGCCGACTTTGCACTCTATCTTTGGCACAGTGGTTTCCTCCAGGTCAATTATGACCTTCTTGGGCTCCTTCTAAGCATCCTTATTGGGATCCTTCTTGGAATCCTTCCTGGGATCCTTCTTCTTAGCCTGTGTTTCTGCATTGGTCTTTCTTGTACCTACTACTATCATTAGCTTAGCCAAGGTGAGTCAATCGCTTGACCACTTACTGATGATAACCAAAATATGTTCTTCGGCTACCAAATATGGTAGCGTATGCCACTCTTCCATCAAATCCTTCTTTGCATAGATATAGACATTGTGAAAATCTGCCTTAAACTTCGTAACATCACGATATTGATCAAATAGGGTAGGTGATAACCATGGTCGTTGATTAATCACCATGAGCATCTCTATTTCAAACATAACCCAAAAGATCTTATTCTCCATGGCCCTTGTAGGGTCCTTGGATGCCCATAATGAGGCATATCAAGAAGCTTCATAGATATTTGCGCCCACCGTAGGGAATTGTGATTCCTCTGGTGCTTTCTAAGCCATTAACACAATCAAAAGCAATAGCCATGCATAATGGAATGACTTTCCTTCCTCCTGTGCTTTTTGGCAGTTGTCTAGGAATTCCTAACATAGGTACCTTGCCCAGTTGAACTGGACCCCCTGGCTACACTGTGCAGCCAAGGACATAATAGGGGCCGACACTAATTTGCACGACACTTTCGCATAATCTTCCTAACCAAAATAGAGGTGGAAAACCACACAATGTCATTATTGATAGAGATAATAGCATAGCCTCGTGACTTTTTTATCAATCCAAATTCACTTTTCATTTGATCTTCTAATTTCTTCTCCTATGACTTGCCTACAAAAGCATCATCCAGATTTCCCCCCTGATAGGGAAGTGCAGTAATTCATTTGATCAACATCCCATTAATAGGGATGGGCTCTCCCAGCCATAGGCACCCATCATGGACCAACGCCAACAACTGGTACACACAAATAGTCTTGATGATACTATGCCCAAAATGGGGAACATACAACATGTTCAAAAAACCTGTGAACTCAATTCCAGCAACCCACTTCATAGGTTCAATGCGTGTGACACCTATTTTTTCATAATAGACGAATTTGAGATACTGGCTAGGCTCAAACTGGGGATATTTACGGCAATCGTTTAAATCCAAATCTTCCATCTTTAGGGACAGTATCCAGGCCAACAATTCTCCCTCAATAGGTACGTCTTCAGGTAACAATGGAGTGAAAACCTTATATTTAACCGCATATGGATCCTTTGTGACCTTGGATGTTGACTTCTGTGGTGGCATATACGCAGGCAACCTGGAAATAGGCTCTATGTCTTCTACGTTGATGTCTTCAAATAAATTGGAAAACTCTTCCACATCCAAGTCACATGGTTCCATGGGTTGTTTGTTATTATCCATGTTACCCTTTTATCTCTACTTGGTTGGAATTTTCCATGACGATTGTCGAATCGGGGTCTGCTGCGACTTTTTCTGCTTCTTAGCTACTGTTGTTGAGGCAGCAGGTTGCCATCTTGGGGATCTTGGTACTGTAGTATGGGTAGTATATGTAGCATTCATGATATGTCCAAGGCCTCTTTGCAAGAATTCTCTTTCTAATTATGTCTAATTCCACTCAGACATCCAACAAGTTGCGTGACTCACATTTAGGTGAAAAATCACAACAAAAGCTCTCTGAAAGAAAAGTGTCTGAATGTGGAGCAGGCTGCCATATTTATAACCTAATTCTAATTCAAATTGTCTATTCCTGCTCAAAGCTTCCTCATAAATAAGAATTTGGTGGAACATTTGCACTTTAAATGCATTTCCTCCGCTCCTTTTAACAGAAGAATCATTGTCAAATCAATTGTAGTCATTCCAACGGTCACTTTCTGGGTAGGCTACGTGACAATCCTCCTTGTGGCGCAACTACCTCATCACATATTCCACCTGCGCCATCTTCAAAAACATCGTGCAGGCTCCCTTCTCCAATAAAATGTTTCCTTAGCAGAGTAGTTTATAGTTCTGCGCTCTCCTTCAACTGCCAAAAGCACTAAGAATTTCTTGTTGCCATGTATTCATTGCACAGGGGTGGGATCATCCCTGTGAACCTTCAACCTGCTCCCAATAATCCTGCCAGGAAATACTTCCCCATTCAGCTTCATGAGTTGAAATGCGCCACCATCTAAAATATCCTTAATTACATATGGTCCTAGCCAGTGCATCTGAAACTTCCCCGGAAATTTGGTAAACTTACTGTCATACATTAAGACTAAATCACCATTCTTGAAAGTGTGTTGCTTAATGTGATGATCATGCCATGCCTTTTCTCTAGCTTTTTGTACCTGCTCATGAAATCCAGCCAAAATGTGGTCTTCCTCTAATGCAAGCAGCTACGTTAGGCATTCCTCAATTACATCGTGATCTTCCATCTCGGTTATTGTTGTGATCCTTAGGCTAGGCATTATGTATTCCATCGGCACTATTGCTTATTGTCTATAAACTAGTCAAAACGATGTTTTACGATTCAATTTCTTATAGGTTATCATATATGCCCATAGAACCACTGGTATGTGCACATCCCAAACATTCCTATTAACATTGCAAACCTTTGTGAGGGCATTCTCTAAGATCTTGTTGAAATCTTCAACAGTGTCATTCGCCTAGGGATGATATGGTGTACTCTTTTGATGGTACATTTGTAACTCTTTGGTTAAAGCCGCAATTGTCTCATTTAGGAAATATGAACATCTGTCACTCATCAGAATCTTTGGGCATCCAAACCTTGACAGAATAAACTTTAATATGAACCTCACAGCAGTGCCCGCGATGCAATCCTTCACAAGTCATGCCTCAACCCACCTAGTTAAGTACTTCGTCGTAGTGATAATATAACGTTCTCCCATATTTTTCCCTGGTGGCTGGATAAGTCCAATGAAGTCAACTTCCCATTTATCAAAAGCTTATAGTGTGACTTGTGGATTTATCGGAAGATCATCCCTTCAAGATGGTCTCCTAGTCCTTTGACATACATCGCATGCACTACAATATTACTTGGAATCTTTATGTAGCATCGACCACCATAATCCTACTTGTAAGATCTTCTATGTAGTTTCCTTACTTGCATAGTGTACTCCAACAACACCACCATGTGTTTCATCTAGAATACCATGTCTTTTATATTCAGGCACATATTGGTATAGAACTTAGTCTGACCCCATCTTATATAATTGCCTTGCAATTATAGAAAATTTACATCCTTGACAACTAATTCCTTCTTCTATTGTGTCATATAACCTTCAGGGGCTATGCCAGTAGATAAAAACTGAATAATGTCTACAAAATGATCACCTGCAACCCTGATAGCAAAGAGTTGTGTGTCAGGTAACCCGTCATCAATATTTGTAGGCACTTCACCATTTTCAATTTGAGAAAGGTGGTCCGGTCCAACATTCAACCTCTCGGGCTTCCCTATCACTTCAAAATAATATTCTTGGAAAAGGAGCAACCATCTACAAATTCACCCCCCCAACGTAGGCTTATTGACCAGGTACTTCAAATCAAAATGGTATGTGTACATCTTAAAGTGCGCACCTAGCAGATAATCCATGAACTTCTGTAGTGCATAAACCATGGCCAATCCTTCACACTATGTGGTTGAGTAGTTATTATTGGCCTTATATACTTTTCGACCAGAAAAGGCAATCAATTTGTGAATATCTCCTGCCCCTAGTTGAGTTAAGACAACTCCCAACCCTATACAAGACACATCCACATGGACATGAAATGCCTTCTTCCAATCCGGGAATACTAGGATTGGCGTCATAACCATATTTTACTTCAGAGTATCCAATATCTTCTAAAAATCGTCATCCCAGCAAAGCATAGCATCCTTCTTTAACAACTTCTCCATGGGCATTGTGATCTGCACATACGCATTAATAAACTTCCTATAGTACCCAATATGACCTAATGTCACACGTAGCTACTTTATGTTCCTTGGGGGCTCTATATTGATAATTATGGAAATTTTTAGCAGGGTCTATCATCAAGCCCTGCTTACAGACAACATGGTGTAACAATATTCCATAAGGTACACACAAAAATGCATTTTTTCAAGTTCAAGGAGATCTGATACTTCCTACATGTATCTAACATCATGTGCAGACTAGAGACATGTTTCTTGACAAGATCGAACATTATCCAATCATCAAAGTAGACTTCTAAAAACTTATGAATGAATTCCTTGAATGTTGCAACAACCACCCTTGATAAAATAGCAGGAGCATTTTTAAGTTTGAAAGGCATGACTCTATAATGTTGTCCTGATACTTGGTAGATTCTACACCAGGTACTTGCACCGATTCTTGATTCAGAAAAAGATTCTAGCTTCAGTGGGTTAGGACCTCCCATAGCTATATAATCTCAGAATACAGGGCACTGATCCTTATGATGAGCTTCAGCCTTTCACTCTGTGCACCAAACTTCAAAATGTGTTTCTAAGTTAACCTCCTTTCCCTTCTTCAGATCCTACAATTCCATATGCAGCCTTGCTAGCTCTGACTAGATATGCTGAACTCCTATATTTGTATCCTGGAATTACGAAGCTTCTAGCTTCATCATGATTTCCAATGCTTCGGCCTGAGACCCAATCTTCTACTGAGATAACAACAATCTTAAGTGAGTTAATCGCGAAGCTATATACCAGTCCCTATGTTGTTCATCTGAAATTTAAAGGTTAGCTTGACTCAATAAGCACTTCAGTCGTTGTTCTATATCCCACAGGGACTCATTAACCCTCTGCTTGATTTCCTTGATTTCGATCACACACTGAGTTTGCAACTTCGGCTTCCTAAATTATGCATTTAGTGCATCCTTTGTGTTAGCCAATGAAGTAGTCATATGAGTTGTATTGTACCTAATTTACCAGGTAAATGCTCTATCCTGTAGCACTGTAACTAGTTGCACTTTCTTCATGTCAACATCGTTGATCTACTGTGCTTTCCACATAGCCTTTGTGACGAACCAAAATTGATTAGGACCCTTTGATCCCTGACCCCTAGATATAGACATTTTCACTGTATTCACCATACTAAATAGCGAAGGTGGAGGTGGAGGTGGAGGTCTAGGTGTATGAGGCGGAGGCAAAGGTAGAGGTGGAGTGGATGGATGTGCAATTCCAGAATTACCCTGATCTACTGTTTGTGTCACATTTCTGGGCATACTAGGGCTACTTATTTCTTCCTCACTTTCAGACTCTCCCAATAATGGACTGCATTCGCTTTCAATGAATTTGTATAGATCTACTCTGAATTACTTTCCACTTCGTGTAGATCCACTCTGACCCCTCTTAAACATTAAGATAAATGGATAATCTATTTTTCACACAAAATCATCTTAATCCAGGTTTTTAGCAATTTTAGGTACTTACCTCTTGGACCCTTGAAGAACTGTCGTTTAGCTTTGCTATAAGACGCAGATGTATCTATTGCAAATTCAACGATGAAACCACCCAAGATACTATCAATCCAATAATCGACAGCCCTTGCAACCTTATAATCAGATCCTTCAATACATTTGACTAATTCTAGAGTCCACACAATGGGATCGTCATGCTTCTAAGTAGGTTTGCTATTTGCTAATTTGGATATCCACTCGTGTAATTTGTAAGGGAATGTCGAAAAGAAAACTTTGTGTACTTCTATGTAGATATGCCTCTGTAAGCATTTTTCTTTTAACAAACGCGGATTCTAATTCTTCTGAGTTGCAAACTCATGTAACTTTTGATCTATCCACTTCTCAATTTCCTTCTTAGTTAGTATCCACTTACACCACATCACACATCCCTCAGATATATCCCAGTCCTAGCAGCATAACCTTTTTTTGGCTTGAGGGGGCTTGGACCTAGGTTTTGAGTTAGTTGCACTAACCAACAAAACCCTACACTATTTACCCTTTCGGTGACAACTCGTTTAGCGCGGGTTGTAGTCTCACCCGAGGCAGTATTGGGGGATGCTAGAACTAGGTTTTTGCATCCATAAGGCTATGTGATGTGGGGTTAATGCGTTTCTCCAGTTCCAGGCCTCATCTAACCTTCGCGAACCCTTATCCCCAAAATTCCCAAAATTTAAATGATTTTCAGTTATTAGTTTGTAGGTTTCTGTGGAGTGGTTTTTGAGAAATTGAATTCGGAAAATCCACAGTGTACTTCATTGTTATTGTCGACGTTTCGAGCCTATACCAAGACTCATCATCAGGACTGAATTACAGAGAGGAGAAAAGCGAGAGAAATAGGGCTTAAATAGGGTTTAAGGAGGGTTGCTGATAAGCAGAGTTACAAACTTCACTTAAACATATAATCATGCATAAAATCACATATAATGGTAGATCCCTATCTTCGCGGAGCAATAAATATGAAAATACAGATAACTAGCATTCAAGTGTGTGTAAATACAGAAAACACTTAAGTATACAAATTAAACACATAATTCCTTCAAATACTATTTATTACTTCAGATATTCCATATAGAATCTTTGAAAATCTAGCGCACACAACAACATGAGCCCGCACACTCATATGTGGACTTACCAAGGTCTCCTCGCACTTAGTTGCAAGAGACTTCCCCTTCGCAAAAAATTCAGAAAGAATGTACCTTTACAGACTCAAAACATATCAAATTTGACTTATCTTCTTTTTATAGACTTACTAAGGTACCCTTTTATATACTTTATCCCATTACAATACCATGGTCTACAAACCATGGGTGGATCTCAAAACAATACAAAAACTTAAGGGGCTTTGACCTTCCTAAAGCTCCTTGACTCCTAGTGACATGCACTATTGGTGCTCCGCTTCTCAAAATACAGAGACTTTATAATATCGTATCAAAACTTAACCTAGGGGACCCCGTCCCAACAGCCATAAACACATCAAGTGATGCCCACTAGAATGTATGTTCCCAACATTTAGCTCGGAATACATGTCCATTAATTATGGTCTTATTTTTCCTTTATTAATTTTTATTACATGAAATTTTCACCAGGGTTGTTACATTGATGCACAAAAACATGGATTTGCAGTGCAAGTTGATGTGGGAGCCTAGGTACATGATTTTCCAAATCGAAGACTATTATATTCGAATTTGAAGGATATATTCCACCCATTACTGACAATATTGAGTCTAGTTGCATAGGGAAATCTTGAAGAACTTCAAGGGCCGACATTACTGAAGGATCCTAAGACAAATCTTCTACAATGTTATAATTTTCAACAGCCCTTGCATGTGGAATGAAAGATTGAATAAAACCTTTTGGATGGTATTTGATTACCATATTGGATTTTGGCCTCTCAATCTATAAGGGACTAGAGTCAAGTGGAGTATATGAGGAAGGTTGATCAATAACACTTCCTACAATCGAGGATTATAGTCTTTGGTTCTTGTAACGATGAAAAAAAATTATTGACACATCATCACTTGACTAAGAGAGGAAGAGGATTCATTTTTTGCAGGTATCTGAGGTTGACCTCTAGAAATTTGAGGCTGAATCATAGGAACTTGAGTTTGACCTATAGGAAATTAGTGTTGACCTATAGGAATTTAAGGTAGACCTAAAATAACTTGAGGTTTGCCTGTAGGAACTTGAGGATAGCCTTGAATTAATTAAATTTCATTTTGACTTGTAGGGATTTGAGTTCCGACACCATAAACCAAGTTTCATGGGTACCTTCCACTCCAAGGAATGGTGCACTAGTAAATATTTGACTACCGATAGGTTGTGTAAATCCTTGAGGTGGTTGTTTAGCGGGAGGAAAATATCCAATGGGAGGTTTTCCCCTAGCTAGAGGATAAGATCCAATGGGATGTTACCCCCATGTAGGAGGATAAGATCCTACTAGAGGTTCCCCCCTAGTAGGAGGAAAATCTCTTGTTTGGTCAATTTAGTGTCCTAAATTGCTCTACATAAATTATCAATCTGAGTATCGTAAAATGATGAAGTGTAGTGCATTGTTTGTGCTAGCTAACCCTTGATACTTCGTTGTTTTTATGTTTTATATTGTTTTGGGGGTTTTTGGTCTTTTAATTCCTAATGATTTATAATGTAAATTATCAAAACTAAATCTAACTTTCTTAAAGACTGCTCAAAATGTAAAAATGAAAACAAAGCTAAGAAAGAAATGAAAATAGAGCTAAGAAAGATATGGAAACAAAGCTAAGAAAGAAATGAAAACAAAGTTTCTATTCTTATTTTACCATTATTTCCAAATCATGAATTAAAACTGAAAGTGAAATTTGCAATTGATGTCTAACTAATTACAGAAATAAAACTAAATGAAATTTTTGGTTACTCTGCCTCTCAATTTTGGGAGAAGGTATCCTTGGGATGACATTTAAGTAATTTTGTACTTCATTAATCTAAGAGAAAGCAAATACAAAGATGCAGAAATAACTCATTGCATAGATGAAATGTTCAACCACTTAGTTAAGGATGAATTATCAACTTGAAGGGTTTTCCATAAACATTCATTAACACCATGAGTTAGTATTTTAAACTAAAAATGAAATCGTGAAGACAGTAAATGACACTAATCAGTTTAATTGAGAATTTAAACAAGCAAAACAGTGAATGAATTAAACTATCCAACAATGTATCCTTATCATTCTTCAATCCTACTCTCATCTTGAAACAAGGTTAGTTTTTAATTGAAGAAACAAGATTACACTATTGAGTTCTATCTTCTAAAATACTGATAAGAACTAAAAAGAAATCAAGCTAATGGAAACTGCTCTAAATTATAAACACTGTTAGTAAGAAAATGATAGAAATTGCATTATAAACATTGTTAGTAAGAAAATGATTATAAACACTGTTTTAGAAAGAAAACGATGAATTTACAGTTAACAAGAAGAAGAAAAATAGATAAAATGAAACCTTCTTCAGTGCAGGGGCCCTCTGCAACTGATTAGGTTACACTTTCTCAATCAACTCCAAGAAAACTCCTTCAGATGTTCATAAAAACATGCCGTCTTCTCATATTAAAATAGGGACACAAAACGCCCAAAAATTACAGAGTCTAGAACTTCCATTTCACATTAAAACTATTGCTAACTTCTTAAGGTGCCTTACATAGGTATTTATAAGAAAAATCATATAAATGTTTGTGGAGAAAAGCATGCTATAGCCAAACACATAGAAGACAAATATGTGGAATTTCTTCCTCGGCTACTAGAGAAATAAATCCAAGACATGGTGGTTGTTGGAGTCTGTAGATACAAGTAGTTGCTCTAGATAACGCTTCCCATCAATGTGAAATGCATTAATTAACCACAAAATAGAATCCTGTTACCCTCAGTCTCTTTGTGTTTGACTTATCCATTGACCATAGTCTTATGCCATCTTCTTTGTCGACCTGGGTTGAATTAATAGGATAGGGTCCATGTCATGATGATTTCAAAGCTGCCCATGTGGCTAGTTTCTCCTTCTGACACCTGGAACTTGTTAGAGCATGGAGGTAGCTGCAGAATAGGTTGTGTTACGTAGCTAATATACAAAAATTTATTCAAACAACAAAACATAAAAAGCATAACATGTAAATCACTAAATGTCCTCCTCAAGACAGTAGATACCAATTATTAGTGATAAGAATGCATCTTTCTTATGGAAAAACAAAGAAAAGGAATGAGAAGAGTTGCTAGGGAAACAGTAATTTTTAGGCTTAATAGCTCTTACTCGAGGTTTCCCCCGAGTTGGAGGATAGGATCAAACTAGATTATTAATCAAACCTTGGTTTGATAATAGGCATAGAGGTTTGCAAAGTAATCATAGTTTGGGAATTTTGTACCATGCTTGGATTAGATGAAATGAATGGAATTCTAGAAGGCCAAATAATGATAAAAGGAGGGACTAGTTGCAACTCCAAAGAAATTATCATTGAGTGATTGATACACAACAGGTATGAAAGGTCCACCATAAACGTAAGTGTCACTAGGTGTACTAGATTCAAAATAACCACTAGATAAATTGTACCTAACAAACATGGAAGATGTTATAGGTTTTGAAGATCCACCCACAATAGCAGATGAAGTTGGCATTACAGTACTGCCAAGTGTAGACTCGATGGTCATGGTTAGAGTGGTAAGTAAAGGAAACAAAGGAATGTGTATATCGATACTTATTGTTGTAGGTGTAGCAATAATGAGAATTTGGTACCAAGGGTTGTCTCGCTAAGGAGATGCTCTAGCTCTAGGTAATTCGATAAGAAAAGGAGCTCCTAAAGTTAGTTATGGGAGGATTTACCAGAGAATGAGACTATTGAGAAATTTCCTCTATACTCAACAAACCAGGAAAAAGAAATTCTTCTCTTGAAGACAAACTCTTGATAAGTAATTGGTAAGAGTGTAGATACTAAAGTTGTTGGGGAAAGAATAAAAGTTTCCAAAGTTATTGGTTCAGTAATTTTTAGTTCCAAAGTTTCAAGTTTAGCTACTTTTGGTTCTAAAGTTTTATATTCAACTGAGTCTATTTATAAAGTTTAAGATTCAACTGTCTTTGGTTCCAAAGTTTTATTTATTTTAAGTTCTATTACTTTAGGTTCCAATGTCTCAGGTTCTGTACATGCTTAACTTTTGGTTGTGTAAATCTGATGATTTAGGCGTTATATCAGGGGGTAAACCATGCATTATATGTCAATGATGAAGTGTCACTTAAAAATTAAAAATATACACCCTAAGGTCCACTAAATAACAAATAAAACACAACACGTGCTAATTAAATTTAAGGCAACAAACCACATAAACCTTTTCATCATGACCAGACTAGTTGGTGATGAAATCCAACATCATAGTATCAATATGAAAAGTCACTAAATATAGAGTGGGTCGAATTAGTTATGTTGAAAAACTACTTAACTGTCCAAACCCAATGCAAGTACCCTCGCGAAAAATTGAAGCACCCTCTAGGAAAGCTCAAGTGAGTTTGAACAAATTGTGTTCTAGGTACAATGGAGACTTCCCTTCATCGTCACCTTGTATATTAGCCCTATGATTATGGTCACTGAGAACACCACCTACAAAAACTCAGTCTGGGGTAACAATTGACAGTGGAAATTACACACAAGGGTAAGGTAATAAACCTAAAATCCTCCTGAGAGGTTCCTCAAAATGAGGGTAATCCTTGTAAGTGATCTTGAAGTGTTTTTCAACACTATTTGTAACACGTGCAAATCAATGCCACTCAAACCAACAAAGCAAGAGATTAGCTCGCTAGGCCCAATGTGACCTCATGTTTGAATCCTGTGTAACAGGAGCTTCCCAAAAACGGGATGCAGTAAATGAATTTCACTCCCTAACTAGAGATTATATGTTTATTCTATAGTCTTGGAGAGTTTACACTCACCACCCATTCCAAGGCCCTAAACCTAAGCTAATGTGTCTATGCTACAAGAGAACTGTAAAATACCGAATCAATTTTATTAAGTTCTTATTTTAGGTTGTTATTTACTCAATGATCCAAAATGGATCTAGTTTTGCCTCTGGATCAAAGTCTTCAAATGCATATGAAAGTGGGATCAAGTCAAAGTGCTCATCAATACAATTCCAACAATGCAAACGGCGCGTAAATTTGAGTCTGGATGAAGAAGTTAAAGTCAGTCAAAATTTATGGAAAATTAGGGCAAAATTCAAAAATTCAAAGGTCAACAGTCAACAGTCAACGGTCAACCAGGTCAATGGCTACGTCAGCAGGGACACGTGTCACCCTGGGAATGAGCAACAGGTCCTAGATGATGTTAGCAAAGGAGGTGACATGGTAGATTGTGATTGGTTGATATGGGCCAATTCGGTGTTGACACATGGCAACCTAGATTTTGCCCAATGTGGCCTTATTTCCAAAATTTTTGGGATCAGGGAGGATCGAACCTTGACCTCTCGGAATGGCTATGTTTTCACTGGAACCAGCTCACTGGATGAGCTACCGTAGGTCTTGGAAACAAAAATGATTAGGTTGTATTTATTGTGTATCGGGGTTTTCACCGAAAAAAAGTCGAATAGTCGAGGTCAACTCCACGACCGCCGGACCTTTGGAAATATCGTTATCATATAGTCCGAAACCTATTGTAATATCCCACATTCACCACAATTTACAACTATATATGGTATATAATACCATATAATTAATGTATCAACCAACGGAACAACACATATCACATAGTATATATGTTGTAACCACATAACAAACGGCGGAATGGTCGGGTGGGGGTTTTGAACCCTCGACCCACCAAAACCATATATACGCAATACTTCAACGCATTCTAATAAACAACATGTCATATATGTTCGAGCTTGAAACAAATCTGAACAAATTTTTATTAAACATTTGCAGGTGCCAAACCCACCATACTACCAGCATGCAGACCGAGGTAGTTTTGAGCAGACCGAGGTGGTTTTTGATAGCAAAGAGTGGTTTTCCAGGGACAAAGGCGATTTTGGATCATTCCAGAGGGTCTGGAGATCACAGTGGCCAAAAATGGCCAAGTTTATACTCGTTTAACTCGAAATTTCATGTTGAACGCAATGCTGAGGTCCATTTTCTCATTTGAGTCTCTGTTTTTGAGCTCATACCTGTAACAAAATTTTGAAGACAAAATAAAGTGGTTGACATTGGAAGCTAAAGGACTAGGAGACGTAGCCAGGAAGTCTGGTGAACTCCTTTATTAAATTTTATTGTGTTGATGTGTTTGAATGTGTTTTCAATTTTCTTATGTGTTTATGTTATTGCAACCTTTTCAATCCATTGCACTAAGTAACATAAACAACTTCACATAAAATCTGTAATACCTTTTTCATTAACGGATCAAGTGGTATCAAAGCTTAAGGTTATTAAGGTTTGATAAGTTTGTGTGAAGATTTGAATGCTTACTAGGTTGAGGCTCGGACGAGGTGAACGTCAACTTGTTGAGGTGAGTCCAGAGATTGGAAGGGTCTTTTCACAAAGAAGGATGGAAGATGAAACTCCACTTCAGGCAAAATCTCAATTTCTGGATAATTTCATGATGATACATGCAATGGTGGAAGAGATGTATCGCAAGTTTAATAAGAACAAAGATGAAGGAACTTCATCACCTAAAGATCAAGAAGATAAGGGAAATGGAGGAATGCTTCCTCCTCCATATCCTCCATCATCACCATCATCATCATCATCACCATCATCATCATCATCATCCTCTTCTTCTCATAAATCTAGTCCTTCTAAGAAGAAAAAGAAGAAATCCTCTTTGATAATTGGATAAGAAAAATTGAAGTGTATTGCAAGGTGCAGAAACTTGTTTTAGAAAGGAAGAAGATCCAGCTTGCTAGCCTTCCACTTGGAGGAACCGCACTTGTATGGTGGGAAGGCAAGACACAAGTAGATCTCCAAAAGCATGGTAAAATCATTTCAACTTGGAATGAATTTGTTTCTGCTATTAAAAAAAAAAAATATCCTTTGGCTTATATGCAACAAGCAATGATGAGTTGGCAAATACTACGTCAATTAAAAGGTCAAAGTGGTCAAATTTATACTCGAGAATTTTGTAAGAGAGATTTAACATTAGGCATATCATTGGACTCACCAGAGACATTGTTGAAATACATAGGTGGTCTTCGTAGTTATTTGAGGCATACCATACTTATGTTTAATCCAACTAGCTTAGAATATGTATCGGTTCAAGAAACTCATCTAGAAGCTAGAGGCAAAAATGTAACTCAAGATGCTGGAAAATCATCCAAACCTATTGAAAGCAAGAATAAAGGCAAGAAGAAACTTAAATGGAAGGAGAAGAAAAAAAAAACTGTGAAGAAAGATAAACCTTCATGCACTCATTGTAAGAAGGAAGGTCACGATGAGGCACATTGTTGGTCATTGCATCAGGAATTGAAGCCTAAGATGTTTGGGAGTAAGGAGCAGAAGAATGTTGCTGCTATTCAAAAGGACTTGGGATCATATTTAGGTGACGAGACAATGATTACAGCTACAAGTATAAAAGGTAAATATTCTAAAGCATCTACAAGTACTTCTTCACATTCTATTGATAATGATAATGATGAGAGGAAAAGAAATGATCTATTTCACATTAGAGTCATTTCCAAGCATACTAAAATTGATACTCTATTTGATAATGGGTCACAAGTTAATTTTATTTCTGAAGCAATTGTAAAGAAGTTGGGTCTAGAAACAAAACCTCATAAAAAGCCATATCCATTAGGTTGTGTGTGTGATAAAACTAAGCTACAAGTTATGAAACAAAGTAAACTTCATTTTGCTATTGGGTCAACATTTGTAGATGAGGCTAAGTTAGACATAGTCCCATTGGACATATGTGGAATTGTATTAGGAAGTCCATACTTGTACGATAGAAATGTTATTTTCTATCGAACTGAAAATAAGTATCAACTCACTAAGGATGGAATTGAATATATTATAAGGGCTATAAAATCAAAGATAAATTTTCTCTCATAAATTCACGACGGATGAAAAGAATTTTAAATTCAAGTAAACAATTTTTACTTATGATTGTAAAAGCAAAGGATATTGATAAATCTGATGCTTTCCAAGGCTGTAATCCCAAACAAAAAGGAGATCTAGTTAAGGTTATTTCTAATTATTATATTATGTTTCAAGAGCTTAAAGGGCTTCCACCCAAGCGAGAGATAGAACATGAGATTTATTTGCAGCAAGATGCTCCACTACCTAACATTGGAATGTAAAGGCTATTAGCTCTAGAGAATGCAGAGATAAAGAAGCAGGTACAGGAGTTGCTCGATCAAGGGTTTATTCGACCAAGAATGTCACCGTGTAGATCACCTATTGTGTTAGTGCAAAAGAAAGATGATTCCTGGAGAATGTGCATTGATTTTAAAGCATTAAATCAAATCACAATAAAGAATCGTTATCCTCTTCCTCATATTGATTACTTGTTAGATCAGTTAAAAGATGCAATTTACTTCTCTAAATTGGACTTGCAAAGCGGCTACCATTAGATCAAAGTTGCAGAATAGGATGTATGGAAGATTGCTTTCAAAACAAAGCAAGGACTCTATGAATGGATGGTTATGCATTTTGGCTTAACTGACGCTCCAGCTACATTCATGTGAGTCATGAATGATGTATTTAGGCCATTCATTGATGATTTTGTAATAGTCTATTTAGATGATATTCTTGTTTTCAGTAGAACATGGGATGAACATGTAAAGCATGTAAAGAAGGTTTTAGAAGTTTTGAAAAGAGAAAATATCTATGTAAAACTATCAAAATGTGAATTTGGCAGAACGTCTTTGAATTATTTGGGTTATATTTTAGGGGGTGGTGAATTGAAGATAGATCCCTCTAAGGTCGAAGTCATTGTAAATTGGCCTAAGCCTAATACTGCTACAGAAGTTAGAAGTTTCTTAGGGGCAGCACAATGTTGGAGAAAGTTTATTGCTAACTTTTCTTTGATTGCAACTCCTTTACATGCTTTGACAAGTGTGGAACAGGTGTTTCTGTGGGGAGGCAAACAGCAGAAAACCTTCGACACATTGAAAGAAAGGATCAATACAGCGCCAGTACTAGCACTGTCAGATCTTCAGCACCCATTTGAGATCGAGACAAGTGCAAGTGAATATGCCAAGGGGGTAGTGTTGATGCAGCACAGAAAGCCTATATGCTTTCATTCTGAGACATTCACATCAGCTGTAGTTAACTATCCTACATATGATAAAGAATTGTATGCATTAGTTCAAAGTGTTAAAAAGTGGAAACATTACATAATGGGTGAAGAAACAATTATACACACAGATCATCAACCACTTCAATATTTACACTCACAAACTAAATTGCAACAATCAAGACAGTATCGGTGGATGGGTTTTCTACAGCAATTTCATCTTGTTATCAGATATAAGAAGGGCATACATAATAAGGTTGCAGACATGTTATCAAGACCAATTATAAATGCATCCACAATACTTAAGCATAATTCGGTAATTCATGGAAGTTACATTGAACAATTTGCTCAAGACACAGATTTTAAGGATGATATGCAACTTTAAGTCATGGAAAACAGGTAGAAGAATTAGATTATTTCATAAAGGAAAAACTCTTATATCATTTGGGAAAGTTATGAATTCCACAAACTGAAAGAGTTAATATAATTCGAGAAGCACATACTTCTCTCATGTCAGGTCATTTTAGAGTAAGTAAAACAGTTGCACAATTACAAATATTATACTATTGGCCATGAATGAATGAGATAGTTTCTAAATATATTAAAGGATGTACTATGTGTGCTACAAGCAAGCCAAGTAATATAAAATAAGGCTTGTATACTCCACTTCCAATTCCTTCTCGTCCTTAGGAAAGTGTTTCCATGGATTTTGTTGGGGGATTGCCAAAGTCTAGAAAGAGTCATGATTATTTGTATGTAGTTGTGGATAGGTTCAGTAAGATGTGTATTTTGACACCATGTAATAAACAAGTCACAGCTGAACAAACTGCAAAGTTCTTCTTTCAAAATATATGGGTTCATTTTGGGTTACCCACTTCTATTTTATCTGATCGAGATTCTCGATTTGTCAGGAAATTTTGGTCAAGTCTATGGGAGTTAATGGACACAAAGTTAAAGAAGAGCATGACATTTCATCTGCAAATAGATCGTAAGACAGAAGTGGTCGACAGGACAGTGATACATTTGCTTTGAGGATATTGCAGCAAGCATCCCAAACTTTAGGATGAGCATTTGTGTTATGTGTAGCATGCTTACAACCATGCAAAACATTCTTCTACTCAGAGATCTCCTTTTGAGACTTGTTTTGGTTTTATACCAAAGTCTCCCTTGGATTTTGTCTTTGATAAAGACATAGCAGTTGATGGACATAGTGATGTGGACAAAGCCAATAAGTTCATTGAACAAATCCAGGAAATTCACCAGGAAGTACAGGAACAACTGGAAAGAAGCCAAGCAAAGTATAAAGTGCGGCATGACAAGCATCAAGTTGAGCATAGTTTTCAAGTTGGTGATCAAGTCTGGTTGTACATTAGCAAAGAAAGACTACAAGGGGAAGGAAAAAATTTGAAACCAATTAGATATGGTCCTTTCAAAATACTTGACAAAATTGGTGAAAATGCTTGAATCCGCCTAGATCTACCATCTTATATGCAAATCTATTCTGTTATAAATGTTGAAAAATTGCGATTGTATGAGCCTTCATTGATTGAAGATACCGAAGAGCAAGGTCAGTTACCTTCCATCGAAGATATTTTGCCCGAGTATCTCAATGAGCTACAGGAGGACACAATTCTTGACAGGAGGATAAGGACTTCGCGACGGGGAAATTTTGAGTATCTTAGGGATGGACTCGAAGGTACAAATCCAAGTAAATCACGATGGATAGAGATTTGAAAATTGAAGGAAGTTTATCCTCACTTACTCAACAGTTAAAACCAACTTTTGGTGGTCCAAAAGCTTCTAGGAATAAGTTAAAGCCAGTCAAATTTTATGGAAAATTAGGGCAAAAGTCAAAAAGTCAAAGATCAACAATCAATGTTCAATGGTCGACTAGGTCAATGCCTACGTCAGCAGGGACACGTGTCACCCTGGGAATGAGCCACAGGTCTTGGATGATGTCAGCAAAGGATGTGATGTGGCAGATTGTGATTGGTTGATATGGGCCAATCTAGTGCTAACACGTGGCAGCTCAGATTTTTCCCAATGTGGCCTTATTTCCAAAATTTTGGGGATTAGGGAGGATTGAACCCCTGACCTCTCGAAATGGCTACGTTTTCGTTGGAACCAACTCACCAGATGAGCTACCACAAGTCTTGGCAACGAAAGTGACTAGGTTGTATTTATTGTGTATCAAGGTTTTCGTCCGAAAAAGGCCAGACGGTCAGGGTCAACCCCATGACCACCGGACCTTTGGAATTATCGTTATCATATAGTTCGAGACATATTGTAATATCCCACATTCACCGCAAGTTACAACTATATATGGTATATAATACCATATAGTTAATGTATCAACCAACAAAACAACACATATCATATAGTATATACATTGTAACCACATAACAAATGGCGGAATGGTCGGGTGGGGGTTTCGAACCCTTGACCCACCAAAACCATACATATGCAACAACTTCAATGCATTTCGATAACCAACATGTCATATGTTCGGGCTTGAAACAAAGCCGAACAAAATTTTATTAAACATTTGCAGGTGTCGAACTTGCCATAGCACTAGCACACAGACCGAGGCAGTTTTGAGTAGGCCGAGGTGGTTTTTGATAGCAGAGAGTGGTTTTTTAGGGACAAAGGTAGTTTTGGGTAATTCCAGGGAGGTTGGAGATCACAGTGGCCAAATATGGTCAACTTTATACTCATTTGACTCAAAATTTCAAGCTGAACGCAATGGTGAGGTCCATTTTCTCATTTGAGTCTTTGCTTTTGAGCTCATACCTATAACAACATTTTAAATACAAAATAAAGTGGTCAATGCTAGAAGCCAAAGGACCAGGAGACGTAACCAGGAAGTCTGGTGAACTCCTTTATTAAATTTCATTGTGTTGATGTGTTTGAATGTGTTTTCAATTTGCTTATGTGTTTATGTTATTGCAACCTTTTTGATCCATTGCACTAAGTAACATAAACAACTTCACATAAAGTCTTTAATACCTTTTCATTAACGGATCACTCAATAAGGATATGAAGTGGACACAAGTGATGTTATAACACGGTCAAAATATCTAATATAAAGAAATCATATGAAATTTTCAGTTCAATGAACACTAACTACAAGAAGAAGAAATATTTTTCAAATTTTCCCAAACACATGAAGCCCCAAATTCAATCAAATCTTTTAAAACTTAAATACTAACTAACTTGCTTCTTTTCAAAATGAAAAATTTCCTCCTAATATATGCAATAATTTATCAACTTTTCATTTTTAAAGAAAGCAACAAGCATACAAATATGCAGTAAACTTGATAAAAAATAAAAATAAATTTCAAAACATATGCAGTTTTTTGTGTTTTTGAAAAACAATTATTTTGGAAAAAGGAGGAAAACTCTTTTTAACAAAACAATTCAAAAAGAAACATTTGAGTTAATCACTAAATTGCATAATGAAAGAAAGTACGGTACAAATATTCATATCTATAAATATTTCAACCTTTCAATCAACAAATAAAAGCTACTAGATCAAAGTAAAAGGTGAAGATTTCACATAAACTCAAAAATGTGAAAGGAACACAAAAATACACCATATATGAAAAGTTAAGACTGTATACTGATGGCAAAAAAAGTCACAAACCTTATCACAAAAAGATTCAATATCGATTCAGGAAAAACCCTATAAAATTCTTGACTTTTCTAACAATGATGTAGGTTGTAAATACATTACAGTGCAATAGTTACATAGTGTCATAGGTATAACATTGCCTAGGTGAAACAATGTTGCTCTGGTTCTTAAAAGTAAAGTGTGATAGTATGGAAAAATTAAGAAAAAATATAAATATTTTCAAGATCTAAAAAGGATTCAAGGCCTTGGAGTTAGATATGGAAATCTAGTGACTTAAAAAGCATGGAAACTTAAGAAAACAACAATTCACAACTACAATGAATGTTAATAACGTGATTGTTCCCTAGTATGGTCGCAAATTCTATTTGACGGATAAATCCCCCTTGTGGACAAGGGATCACCCTAGGTCTGGAAACTAGAACTAGAAATAAACAGATAGTGGCAACAAAGTTTTCCTAGGTGTATCAAACATCAAATCAACAAGTAATATAATAGTATTGTTCCGTACCTTTTTCCTTATGTTTTCCTCACTGGTTTTTTTTAACTCTCAGTCATATCCTCTATGCTTACATGCAAAAACTTGTAAGTGATAGGAATAAATAGACCCTTCAAAGCAGCAATCATTCAAATATAATCTGATGTAACCTATATAAGTGATCAAGGAAGAAAATAATAACATTGCCAAGGCTTAAATAATTATTTATGGGAACGAATAGTATAACTATATTAAAAATGAAAAAAAGTTACAACCTATCCTTGATTTTATGAATATCCTTCTGAGTATCCTTTATTCTAATGCCTTGCCTTCAAAAGTAGGGTGGTAAAAAGATGGGAATTTGAGCAAAGCTTCGCTAAGATTCTTGAGATTTTCTATCTAACCATTTGAATGGGTGATGGTTATGTTTGTAGGCTTGGGATGGGATAGGAGGATATAAGGGATGGAGTTTGAGATCAAACAAGGTAGGGAGGTCGAGCCAGATCCAAACTGATCATAGAAGATGGCATCCATGAGGCTTCTAGAACAAAAGATTCTAGTATTCTTTTTATTTTTACCTTTGTTAGAACAATATCACACCCTATGAACATGTAAATTGTGATAGTGTCACAGATTAAGATTTAGACATTGTGCGACAACCTAGTAGCATCACAAATAATTATGGTACCACCTACGATACCCTTTAAAGTTAGTGTTTTTAAAGGTATTTTGATAAGATTATTTTCTTCCTCAGTGAGTTTCTCTTCCAAATTATTTTAGGGATTGATGGCAATTATGCTTCGAATGACAAAGGATAGGGGTATAACATCTTTTGTTAAAAGTGTGACAAAATAATGTGTAACACTTTGAAATATAGTCAGCAACAATATGAAACTTTTACAATATGCACCTTAAGATGTCTTCTCAATTTTCTCCAAATCTCAATATCTGAAATGGCCTAGAAAAAAAAAAGTATAATGAAAATGTTGAGATGACACATTTGAAATGGATTTCAGAACTAATTACATACCCTAACTTATACAGACTATGTCTTAGAAATTATAAAGAACCAAATCTTAAATTTTAATCAGATGATGTGTACTAAATATCCTCTAAGTTTTACAATCTAAAATGTCCTAGGAAAAAAAGTTATAGAAAAAAAAAATGTCATGATAACCTTAGTTTTATATGCTATGATACCAAATGTTATGAACCACAAACATTAAAAATGATAAGAAGTCAACTATTGAAATGTAATCACTCAATGTCTAGGGCTCAATAAGGGGTTTTAGGGTTAACATGGGGCTTATATAAGGCTTAATATGATTAGTCCCATGTCCTACATTTGTTAAGGGGGGTTGGATAGGCCACCCTTTCCTAGGGGTTTGAGGTTAGAGCCCCCAAACAAAATAAAGGCTATCATTATTTCATTTTTGGCCTATTTTAATGTTTTTCCCCTATTTTTGATGTTTTTAAGCCCACTGTGGTGTATTTCTAGTTAAGGAATCTAATCTAGGTTAATAGATTAGAGATTTGGATCTCAGGCAATTCTATATGAGAGTTAGAGGTGCAACCTTAAAAATTTGCTAGTTTTATGTTTTGTAAAGAATCCATGTGTGTATTAATTTATTGCAAAGGTTTAAAACTTACAAAGGGTCAAAGCACACATCACTTAGTTTTAAAAGAAAACAACTTAGTGAATTGAATAAATTTCCTCTATGAGAAAAATTATTGAGTTCAAGGATCAATTGGATAATTTCTTTGGGTCAGAGGGCTTGTTAGCCTCCCAATCCAAATAATCATCCTTTTTCATTATTTTAGCTAAAAGCATTAATATTTTGGTAGTTTCCTTAAGCTTGAGATATAATAATTTTCCCAATTCACACATTGAGGGTCAATCAATAAGTTTGGAGGCTTTTTGGCCTCTTAATAGGACAATTTAGCCTACAGGAGAAAAATATTTGAGTTGAGAAACCAACAAGCTCCTTAGCTTAGTGATTTCACCTTCCCTTGGCCAAAACACTATCAACAACAAAGTAGAACCTTGTCGAGAACTTGTATAATGATTCCTCAACTCCTTGTAGAGGATTGAATATTTTAAAAGATGGATGAGTGAGTTCAATTGGATGTTTGGCAATAACAAAGCTTCTCTCGCTCATTAATGGTCACATGAAGTCTCTAGAGCTTTGACACCTTCAAATCCACATACAAAACTAGGGCTTGAATCCTTGCTATTGAAGCTTTACAATCATCCAAGTACCTTACATACAAGCTTAGGATAAAAAGCAACCTTAAAGAAGACAAATTTAATAATGAATAATGGATTAAAATGAGCACTAGTGGAAGCTTTTGTTTCTAAGATTTATAAAACCATTTAACTCATTGTTTTTATGTTAGATTGTGAACTTTCCTATTATAAAATGTATAGGACACAAATAACTTTTCATCAAGTGGTTGGATGCCCTATAATATCTAAAAAGTCCCAATAATATATTTTAGATTATTCAAGCTCATTTTGGTTGGACACCCAAAATATGTGCAAAGGGTTCTCAAAGGCTAATACCCAACCCTTGTTTAGTGTGTTTCTTTGGTAGAACTAAAAACTCTTTGTGTGGTATTTATTCTTACAATATGATCTTTAACATGGCTAATTGACATTTGTAAGATCCTCAAACGCAACTAATTCTAAATAGTGAAGGTGGCCTCTGAGCATTGAATGCACTTAATATGAGTAAAACATGGTAAAACTTGTCATTTTAATTGAAAACTTTACCAATATATTTGTAGTGATGGGGAATGAATATGACAAGTTAGATGAGGTCGGGAGCATGTACTCATGTACATGGTTGCAACTATTTCTTCTACTTTACCACTTTACACACCATGCCTATCAAGGATTGTCATTAAACTCCTAACATTGGAAGCATGAATCTCATGATTCAAGTTTGCAAGCTACAAATCCATGCCACTTCTTTTTTCGATGCAAGATTAAATTCATTACCATATGTTATGATATGCTATTTATATTTACTTTGCAAGGTTACACTGCACCATTCCATTAGCATGTTCTTATGTCACTTGCTCATTCCTTGCTTGTTGATAAACTATCTGGTCTCTTATGACATCCATTGAAGAGTTGTTGTTACAACTTGATTTTCATTATCAATCCCATCGAGATGAGGTATGGTGGCCTACACAATGAGGTCACATAAGCCAATCATCAATAAAATGTGTATATGGGACCAAGGGAAATCTTATGCAAGATCAAGAACGTGCAAGAAAATGAGATTAAAATCAAAACATCAAAAATGAATTAGATCAAAGTGACTATGAATAAAAGTGGAAGATGTCACCCAATGAAGCCAAGAAATTCATGTGTCTTGATGAAAAGTATAAAAAGATCATATTAGAGAGCCTTAAGGGAAAAACCAATTCATGAAATTTGTGTATGTGCCACTTTGTTCACTTCTCAATAATTAAACTTCTAGTAAACTTTGTTGAATGGTCATTGTTTGAAAGAAACAAGCTTTATTCCACATTGGGAATCCTATAATTAAAGATTCTCATATTATTATGAAAAGAGGTTAAAAAAATTTAATTACATAAGTCATAAATCAATAATCATTTTACTAACAAAAGTATGAAAGTTGTCAATTATCATTATTAACTAAGAAACAAAAAAAAATGCAATTAAAATTTAGATTTAAAATAAATAAATAAATCACACTTAGATTGAGAAGAAATATTGAGTAACCTTTTGTTCATCCATATATAGAGAAGATTAAACCATACACAGCATTAATATATTACTATTGTGAAACACAACATTAATAAGATTAAACCATACACAACATTAATATATTACTATTGTGAAAGACAACATTAATAAGATTAAACTATACACAACATTAATATATTACTATTGTGAAACACAACATTAATAAGATTAAACCATACACAACATTAATATATTACTATTGTGAAACACAACATTAATAAATTACTATTATACACAAAATATAGAAAATAAAGTTAGAACAATGCCAAAGTCTAGCTAGTATAGTTTTTTTGGAAAAAAACAAAAATACAGAAATACGATACCTAAGAATACAAGTGCTAAACAATTTTTTTTTATTTCTCCCTTAAGTATCCACTCAAAATTGTAAACTTTTAATCACCGAAGCATAAAAAAGGTCAAATCATAAGTGAGATAAAGACTTATTGAATGAACCAGCCACTAGAAAACATCTTTAGTGTTCTTAGTCATACATCTTCCCTTATGAATACTTCTTATATTACCCTTCTATACTCATATATTCCAGTGCTAAAGTCAATGAATCTTGAGTTGTAACCTTTAAATATGTTTGTTTTTACATCTTGTTGCATGTCAATTATGTTAATTACTCATGGGTTATAAGGAGAAACATATAATTATCTATATCAATTTTATGGGAGTGTTGCTAGTCATTTTATAGGTTATGCTAATAATTTTATGTGAGAAAAACAACTTATATAACAAGTATGAAAGGTGGTAATTTTTTGTTTTTTCTCAAGTTAAAGTTGACCCATAATCTTTTTATACATGGTTAATCAGGTAAATGTGTGAATTGGTATGTCATTTTTCGTGTTGCAACAGTTTTTTTGTTATATTTGTGAAGTCTTTGGCTATATCAACCACATTAATATTTTTAATATGGTTGTGCTATTGAAATATTTTGATTTATAGTTATGGTTTTTGGATAGCCATGGCATTCGCCTATAATATTGTAATAAAGTTTTTTTAAAAGTAATAATATCCATTATAAAATGGGATGAATATTCATAATTAAAATTTTTGTTATATTATAAGTATTAATAACGTGATATTAATGAAATTTAATATAATACAAATCATTATTTACACAATAAAATATTATAAAATAAATTAAATAAAAAATTATAAAATATAAAAAAAGCTAATATACAATTTTTTTTTTTCCTATACTCAATTATATACAACGTATCTCAGCACCATTATATTAATATATCATTTCGTCACTATTTAGGTTAGAGAAACATAGCAACAATCTTATTGAGCAATAATGATATAAATGTGGCAGGCATATAATTATTAATAATGAGGCATAGATTATAGAAAAGCCATATAATTATTAATAATGAGGGATAGATTATAGAGAAAAAAAAAAAATAAAAAAAAAAATAAGAAAAGATCATCTCGTGTAAAGAATCCACGAAAGGCATCCAAAGTGACTGGTACAAAGTGAGAACAGTGAGCTGTGAACCAGTTATTGCGTGGAGCGGCAGAGTCCACTAAAAATGCAAAGGGCCATACTTTATAGAATATTGCAGTACAACCAATCATACATGCATCCAGCCATGGCAGAGCAAGTCCACAACCTGCCATAAAACAGCAGTCCCACTCCTGCGGTAAAACACAGGGAATTTACAACCACAGATACAGCACCAAGACTTTAAAGAATGGTACAATCACTAAATACAGAGTTCTGGATTTATTGATCACATCAAAAGCAGTTACACTGTTTTTTGTCTTTTCACAAAATAGTACTTGCAGGTTGAACGGCTTTGCAGAAAATTTCCCAACAAACTGTTCAGTCACTGTTGAATGGATGCAAGCTCGGATCCCATCAGCTCGCTCTCGAATTTCTTAATGGATGGAGCCAGAGCTTTCATGGTGGCATCATATACATACGGAATGCCTCCCACCCAAGTCACGTTGTTTCTCATCGATTGCCTCACAAATTGCCTGCACGGCTCTTCTCTGGTAGTTATGGTGTTATGATAATGGTAATATCTTATCTTACCCTCTGTTTTGTGCTGTGTTTTGCCTATCACATTCTCAGACATGTGAACTCCAGTGGCATACACATTTCTTGCCTGCACTGCATACTTGCGATCTCTCCTTATGCCTCTCTTCACGTCTCTGAATAATAACTTCTCAAATCCCCATTCTCTGCATAACAAAGTTATCACATTGAATTTCAAACCCAGAAAACAAAATCCAATCTTTACTTCGAATTATTGAAACTATAATGGGTCTTACCTGGAATAAGGACTGTTGGCCGAGATGCTGTGCAGTCTATTCTGCAAGCAGAGCTTATTGGACATGGAATATTGTTCAATGGTGAACTGGGTATAGCCAGATAGTTCCTTCAATACATATTGCAGTGTTTTCCGCCCAGGGATGTATAAATACTCATCTACATCGAAGAAAAATGTCCACTTTGCCATGAATTTGTACCTGTGCAAGCAATCGTTTACAATAAGGAACTGATTGTGATAATACCCATCAAACTGTTCCTGCTCTGTTATATCCTGCAATGTCACACGACCAGCTCGAATCCATGGCTCCAACACCTTTCTAACTTGAGGATGAACTCCACCTGCATCGTGCAAAACAAAGTGCGATCTTGGCCCAAAGAATCTGGCATGGTAAGCCATCCACTCTCTCATTCTCTGAGGACTCAGGTCACCATACAGTGAGGAACCACAGTAGAGATAATCATAGGGAGGAGCCTGGCTATAAACAGAGCCATTGTAAGTACCCTGTTCTTCCTTGAGAGCAACGATCCTCTCTGGTTTCCCAAACTCGTCGCCATGGATTGCGTGAAGAATGAGTTCTCCACCATTGGCATCAGTACCCACACTCTGAGAAAATGTACAATTGATAACCACCACTGTGTAAACTCGGCCATAGCCCCAATCTGGGAGCATTTTCTCGGCCTTGCCCTTAATTAAACTTCCAGAAGACGAATTCTTGGGGATCCATTCACATTCAAATCGTGGCTTCCCATAAACATGGAGAGGCTTGGAAGCAAGCCCAACTACAGCAAACGTGTCTGGACCTCCTCTGTATGCCCCCATCTGGATAAACAAGTATGCAGCATTCCCATAAGGCCGAAACGCCCTCTTGTTCGGATCTTCTTTCACATGAATTAGCTCAACGCCTATGCTGGTGCTGTTCATTGCAATGCTGGCATTTTGGATTGCGTTGCTCATGTTCTTCAGCTCTGTTGTTCTGATTTCGACACTGTATGCACCAGGGTTCGTATCTCCCTGGAGAAATGCTCGTGCCAGATATTTGCAGGAGGAGAAATCTTGTCTTCCGAATGGCAGAAAGTGGCCTGCTATAAGCAAAAAACCCATAATTATAATCGTCCTCGTCAGAACTTTAGCCTCCATGCAGCTCGAAGTAAATCCAGACACCTGTTTCCCCATTGTCATAGCAAAAGCCCAACACATTGAGCTGTGAAAAACTAGAATTCTCTGTCAAGTCTAGGCCCAGAAGCGTGAGAAAGAAGAGTGACACATCGAGCTGTGAAAAACTAGAATTCTCTGTCAAGTCTAGGCCCAGAAGCGTGAGAAAGAAGAGTGACTTAAGCAGGGCAAGTCGGTTCTGAGTTGAAGCCGACAGTCTGAGATACCGATCATCTCTCGCAAAATGGAGGCAGAGAGACGTGCACCGTCAATTAGTAATGCAAGATAATATAAAGGGTAAAGGCACCTTTTAGGTCCCCGCAGTTTTCTGAGCATTAGATTCCATTTCCTTCGTGGGAAATATCCGTCCAACCTCTTTGGAATTGACATTGTAAGGCAACCCTATAGAAACTGGTAGGTTTGTTTACCATACCTACCAGAGGCATGTACCTACTGCAATTTTGTGAAATTATTTCGAAGGATAAAAGTGGACAAAAGTGAAGAAAGTCTGGTAAGAAAGAAACTCTTTTCTAATAGAAAAGTAAGTTACAATTTTGTAAAAATGGAAAAAATTCTTATGGTGATAATGATTTTCAGAGCTTTACGACAACACATGTCAATCAAAATATCATTTATGATTATGATCAGTCTCCTCAACATATCTACCACGTACGTACATGCATATGTATAAAATATTTAAAAGGTAAAAAACATAGTAATTTGAAATAATTCATCATAAATTAATCTAATTATTATTTTATAACAAATTTATAATTTTTTATTAAAAAATTAAACGTGGTTTAATAATATACAATAAGATAAAATCAATTTAACTAACTACTTGAAAATAAGTGCATATCATATTATAGTGATAAAATAGATAAAACATTTGATTTTACAAAATTCCAAAGTTTATATATTACATTTGGATTATGAAGAGTACTTAATTTCACATTTTTCTTAAATCAAAACTTACAAACGCTAGGGGTCGTCTATATTGTCTTTGCGTTTTCTTTTTCCCTTTAGTTTAATGTGATATTTTATTTTTTTTATATTGTTTTTTTTAATATAATATTTATTATAAGATTTATTTTATTTTTAAATCTATCAAGAACTATGAGGGATAAATTTCTTAAGATATAAATTTTTAATAATAAGTATTTACGTCTCAAGAGATTTGATTTTTTTAAGCAATTGGTAGATTTAGATTTAAGATGAATCTATCTAATTTTTAATAATATTAATTTATATTTAAATAATTTCTCAAAATATGTTATTTTTAAATTTTATTAAAATCTTTATAAAACACACACGTGTAACATTTTTGTTTGACATGTTTTATAATTTATTTTTTTAATATGATATTCATAGCATTGATTTTATATATAAAAACACCTGAAAATTAATATTAAATTTTATATGTTTATTAATTAAATTAAGTTGATATATATATCTTAACATTATTAAGTTGTAATATATTCGTTAATTATATGTTTTAAAATATCATGGTTATGAACATGACTTACTAAGCTAGCTTTAAATTCCAGCTAAAACCACTTTAGGCTCAAACTAGGTTGGTATAAAGACACAGCCTAGTTAAACCATTAGGAGATCCACAAGAATGTTGTATTGCAAAACATTAATGTTGACACCTAATCCTCAGTGATTGGGGAACTGAATGTGAACAGTCATCGAGAAGATGAACTAAACAATCACATTCATGTATATATTAGATAGCTGGCTAAATGAATAAATGCATTAGTTTTTTGGAGTTACTCCTAGCCTGACATGGTATCAGAGCATAGGTCCCAGGTTCTTTTTTTAACCCTGCTTTGTAACTCCTGTCCACTGCCTGCCTTCTGCTCCTCTGTCCCACACCTGAAAGAGCGCCTGCCTGCCTGCCTGAAGCTGCATACCTAATTTCTGAAAGAAACGCCTGCCTGAAAGAAACGTTGCCGCTGCATACCTAACATCTGAGAGAGTGCCTGAAGGTAACGCTCTTGAATTTGCTGTCTGGTATTTAAAAACAAAACACTGAAACAAATGTTCGGTGAAAACGGTCAAATATCCTCTGCGCGCCCCAGCACAGGGGTGTCACTGTTCTTTATGGTTTAACTAGTCTCCGGTCACTGTTTTTATTTAGATTCTTAAATACCCATCTCTACGCATTCGGTCGTTTGGACCAAGCGGCGGCTAGGGTGATAATGCAAACCAAATCCAGTAGCAATATGCCTATCTCACTCAAATCTCTGGGGCAAACTTAAGCCCTTCACTGCATTATATTGATCTGTGCCATCAACGGATGCAAGGGTGGTAGTGGTGATCACTCTTTGTCTGTACGAGGATATCTTCGACTTGACCCGGGTTCGACTCACGGGAGGAGCCTTTACAGAAGCACGATTGAGTGCCACGATTCCATAATCATGCGCAGCGGAAGCATGATTGACCTCTCTTAATGTTCCATGCAAAAGCGTTTCAATTATGATTATGTCGATTCGCTTTCCTTCACCATTCTCAAGCCATTACTGACCTTCACTGCTACCATATACATGGCCACAATTGATGTATGTAAAGTTTGGTTCATCTGCCGATCGCATTAGGGATTGCTCCTGTCAGATCCTTGTTGTACGATAAATCCAGTGATCGCAGCTCGGTTAGTGAACCGATGTCGCTAGCCAATGTTCCTTTGAGATTCATAGTTGATAAGCTCAGTGAGGTAACTTTGGAATCGGTGCAGATAACCCCATCCCAATTGGACGTGTAAGGATCTGAACCCTTCCAACTCGGTGGCGCGTTCTGCCAATCATGTAATTTATGACTGCCAATGATCTTTCCCATGAATTCGCAGTTTTGAATACAAAGTGCCATCCATATGTACATACACAGTTTTCGAAATTGTTGATTGTAATGCTTTAGAAATGCACATGATGTTCATTGCAATATGTATGAAACGTTGTCTCAGAATGTCTCTAACTGCTGTTTGAAGAAGTGCACATGGTGATGTAAGCTGATGTTTTAAAGGATGATTGATATATGCATAGCGCAGTTCTGATATGTCACTGTTTTAAACGCTGTTTGATTGAAGTCCATCATACTTTTAGATGCCAAGGATAGCAGCAGAAAATTTGACTATATAGCAGCAGAAGTATTTTTTCATAAGAGAAATTTTTTTTTGCCATCAGAAGTATTAGTCTATCAGCAAAAGTTTTTTATATCAGCACAAGTAATCTTTTACAGAATGCATTCAATCATCTATATGATAGGAATAGTTCTCACTGGCAAGGAGAACTATCCTGACTGGTCCAAGATGGTACAACACACCCTCATCTTCAATGAGTTGTGGAAAGGAGTGTGTATCGGAGAAGGAGACAGTGACCCAAAAAAGCCTACATCAGACAAAGAGCTCGCCATCTGGGAAAACAAGAACAACAAAGCATATGCATTAATCACAGCGTCTGTAAATAAGGAGGTGAGTTGTCACATTTCAACATGTTCAACTGCCTTTGAAGCTTTACAAAAGCTGAAAGAGCTCTATGACTCACATTCTGCACTTGAAGTCGTCCAACTTATGATTAAACTCTTCACTCTTGAACTGCAAAATAATGATCCTCTTTCTCTTGCATCTGAAATAAAATCTATAGTGCATGATATCAAATCCACTAAATTTGAGCTAGATATATCTCTTATTGCTTTTCTCAAGGCACTGTATCCTACATACTCCAATTATCTTGAGTCTTTGCAAGCAAATGGAAATCTCAAGGATATAACCTTTGACTCTCTTGTGAAAAAGTTTGCTGAAAGAGAAAAAGCCTTTGGAAAGAAGACAGACCCTGAATCTTCTGAAGAGACTGTATGCCTGGCTCATAAAGAAAAATATCCTGCTCAAGATTCTACAAGAGGAAGAGGTGGACGAAGAGGAAGAGGAAGATACTTCAGAGGCAGGGGGGGCAGACATTCTCAAGGAGAAAAGGGCAGATTTACATTGTATTCGCTGTAAAAGAAATGGATCACATGATGCATCCACATGCAAGCTACCATGGGACAAATTGAGCAGAGAAGAAACCAACAGAAAGGTAAAACTGATGATACAGACAAAGGTAAAGCACCTGAATCCGCTCACTATGTTGAGGCACAATGTAACATTGGAGTAAATGAAGATTTGTTTAATACTTCACTTGCTTCCTGGAAAAATGATTGGATGCTTGATTCAGGAGCAACCTATCACATGACTCATAGAAAAGATTTTTTTGAAGATTTCACTGACAATGTTGATGGAGTAGTATACTTTGCAAATCAGTCAAAAATCAAGCCATCAGGGCTTGGCACAATCAGGCTTAAACTGCCTGGTCTCTCAGATTTTCTTCTTGATCATGTTCTATATCTCCCACAGCTCAAGAGAAACTTGTTGTCTTTGGTCCACATCCGCCAGCAAGGTCACTCCATTCATATGTTTGATGGCAAGCTTGAGGTGAGAAAAGTATCTGATCACTCACTTGTCATGAGGGGAATAGAAGAAGAAAGAATTTTCAAACTGCAAGGAACATCTGCTCATGCACAACATTTCTCATATATTTCTCATCATGAAGAAGGTACACTTCCATCAAGTTTATTATGGCATGCTAGATTTGTACATTTAAACTATGACAGTCTCCGTTTATTGAAGAAAAATGGTGTTGCTGGTTTGCCTACAATTCCTAGAAAACTTAAGCAATGTGATGCTTGCATTCTAGGAAAGCATAGAAAACAGTCCTTTCATGACTCACATCCAAGAGCACATAGGAAGCTTGAACTTATTCATTCAGATTTATGTGGTCCAATGCCTGTTCCTTCTGCAAATGGAAATAAATATATCATGACATTTATTGATGACTACACCAGAATGTGTTGGGTTTATTATTGAAGAACAAATCTGATGCTTTCCTAACATTCAAGAATTTTCATAAATGGATTGAAAATGATGCACAATCTCATATTGGGTTTATTCGCACTGATAATGGAAAAGAATATACATCAAATGAATTTGAACACTATCTACGCCAAAATGGGATCAAACATCAAACAACTGTGCCTTATAATCCCCAACAGA
>APFE031333708.1:128336-142125 GCA_000404065.3 Pinus taeda
CCAACATCCCTTCAGATTAAGGGGGGGAATGTTGACACCTAATCCTCAGTGATTGGGGAACTGAATGTGAACAGTCATCGAGAAGATGAACTGAACAATCACATTCATGTATATATTATATAGCTAGCTAAATGAATAAATGCATTAGTTTTCTGGAGTTACTCCTAGCCTGACAATTAATAATAGTAAAAATATTGTTACTTCTAAGTTCAAAGAAAAAATGTGGTGTGAGAAAGATTTAGTATCTAAAAGAAAAATAAGATATTATAAGGAGGTCATCAACCCCACCCTAGAAGATCAAAAGTATTTCACTGTTTTAACTAGCTCAAAGAAGAAAATTAATATAGCCAAGATTAGAACTAACTCTCATGAGCTCCATAGTGATACGGGTCGTTGGGCAATTCCTAAAACACCATGGATGGAAAGGATCTGCCATCTCTATGAGAATATGAACATCGAGGATGAAAATCACTTCCTCTTAGAGTGCCCCGCATACAACCACATTAGATCTCACTTTCATAATCTTTGTTGCAATACTGGCCTTCCTAGCCTTTTAGGATGTCATAATAATAAAATCTTAAATCAAACTAAATAATTAGTTTCTTTAGGTGCGATAGACCAAAGTTTGGTCTCAGTGGAGGTTAACCATCATCATCATCATCATCATGATTTTTTTGCTAGAAAAAGTTATTTGAATTTTTTTTAATAAAAGCAAAATTGCAATATAATAAATTAAATTGAATTGATTTATTATTATTATTTTTTATTTTTTTAATTAATTATATATTATTGTTTTCTTATTATTTTTATATTTGATATTACAACATTTCTCCCCTACTGAAATGACATTTAAATGTTTATATTTATTTATGGGTGCTACAATATCTCTTCCATACTAAATTATAAAGTGGCTCTCATTGTAAATATATATTTAATTTATAAAGCCCCTCTCATTGTAAATATAATATTTAATTTATAAAACGCCTCTCATTTCAAATATTTAATTTAATTTAATATGACATATTATAGATAAATGTCTTTCTGATTAATCGCATCATTAGGATTTGGTCAAATATATATAAACAAATAATGAAAAAGACATTTTGAACGAACTAATAACTAGCCATTGAAAATTAGTTGTTGGTAAATTAGTTAATAAGGTAAATAAAATAATATTTTAAAATTGGTTATTAGGAGTTATCTATTAAAATATTATAGATTTAGTTAAAAAGTAGTTAGTCAAACTAGCAGTTATTTTCTAAAGGCTAGTCAGTTGTTCTCTTCATCTATTTATTTCATTTCCTAGATCTTCTTCATCTTGTGTTGAAGATGAACCACACTGGTTGGTTTGAAACGCATCCATGAGATTATCTCCTATGTGATTTTTACTGAAGATATTGTTATAATTAATATGGATCACAGAAGTCCAAATTCAAAAATAAAATAATATTGTGTGAGTTAGAAGTTGGTTGCAAAATATTATCAATTTATAAAGTATTTGTTAGGAGTTATCTTATTTCAATTATATTAAATATATAATCACTCATAATTTTATGATATACAATTATATGCAGGTTCCAAAAATATATTATTAACTTATCATAATTTATAAAATGATTAGAAGGAAGTTGCATATTATTATTTAAATATAAAGAGGTTATTAAGTATATATATTATATTATATATATATATATATATATATATATATATATATATATATATATATATATATATATATATTATATATATATAATTCAATAACTTAATTATAATATAACATAAAGTAAGCAAATGGTAATGTTTCTTCTACTTTTGTCATTATCCATGGCTTGGTTGGAATCTCTCTGCTCCCTACCTCTTTGGTCTGCTCCCTTGGCCCCCCCTCATCTACTTTCTCTACCATTCCCCCTTCGTTCTTGGATCTCCCTCCCCTAATCCCTTCTACACCTGAGTCGGGGCCTCCCTCCCCGTGATATCAAACCTTATCCAAGGAAAAAAGACAGGCCCTGGACCACATTGGATTAGATTTGATTACTTCCCCCTTCCCCCCCTAAACTCCCTCGTGATTGACCCTCATCTCTCTCCAAAGCATAGAGCCTGACTAGAGATGAGATTGCTTCTAGAAAACAAGTAACCATTCATGGAGCACTTAGAGCATGGACCCCCCTGAAGGAGCCCCCCCCCCCCCATGAAGATAGTCTCCTTCAATTGCAGAGGGCTAGCTAGGCCTGATAAAAAAACTAGCACTTCGAAGATTGATAGCGTGGATGTCATCCTTTTATAGGAAACCCTAGGAACAGTTGAAGCTATCATTCACCTTCTAGAATCGATGCTCCCCGGATGGAAATTTCTTGGCCTTGATGCCAATGGAAGATCTGGTGGAATCACCTTATGCTTCAATCAGCGTACCATTATTCTCCACAACTGTTGGGGTGGATCTGGGCATATTGGGGCAAATTTATTCATAGCTAGCATGGGATTGGAGATTTAGTTTTACAATGAGTATGGGTGTTGCCACCATCAGCCTGAATTCTGGGATCATCTCTAGAGCTCTGAGCTTCTTCAAAAGGAATACCTTATCATGGGAGGTGATTTTAATTTCTCCTTAGGCCATTTTGAATCATGGGGACATCGAGCTCAGAGAGACTCCCTATCTGATTATTTTGAGAATGATCTGGATTCACACAACTTGATAGATATTCCCTCTGCAAAGTTGCAACCCACCTAGAGGAATAATAGGATTGGGGATAACAATCTAGCTCACAGACTTGATCGATTCCTGATTAGGGAAAAACTACTTGACCATGGCCTTAATCATAGATAATGGGTGGGATCGGGAGGCATCTCCGATCATTTCCCTATTTATATGGAAATTTGTGGTGGGCAAGGGAAGACTAAGGATCCATTTAAATTATGCTCTGCATGGTTAAAAGATGCTTCCTATATACGCATGGTCACCGATTTTTGGAACATAAATACCCCAGATGCTGGAGGAAACATAGCTAAAGGTTTTGCTTACAATCTCACCGAGCTGAAGATGCTTTCTACAATATGGGCACACAACAAGAGGGTCAAGGATCATCAAACCCTGAGGAAGGTGGAAAGTGAAATAGCAGAATTTGAAAATGATCAAGGGCAGTTATACAGCTCCATCGAACATAAGCAAAGAATCACCTCTTGCTATGCAACCAGAGGGAAAATCTTAAAGGACCAAGAAGAAGCTTGGAGATTGAGGAGTAGGGCGATCTAGCTGCAAGAGGGTGACGATAACACTAAATTTTATCACAAATATGGAAATGGGAGGAAAACAATAAACTCCATCTGGCAAATCTCAAATGAACGAGGACAAATTGTAAACACTTTCCCCTAGTTGGCTTCATTGGCATCCTCTCATTTCAAAAATATTTACAGAGCTCCCCCTGATGTCAATCTAGCTGAAATAATTCAAGTAGCTCAGCTTTTTCCATGCTTTGTGGAACAGGAGGATGTCAAGGATCTGACTATGGAAGTCTCTCTAAGGGAATTGGAATCCACTCTCAAATGCTTTAAGAAAGATAAGATCCCTAGGCCAGATGGGTGGTTGATAGAGTTCTATCTAGCTTTCTTTGAGATTCTGGGTGTAGACCTCCTTAAAGTCATTGAGGACTCCAGACTAATGCATGCTCCTTCTCCTCAACCTTCATTGCACTCATCCCCAAGACCGATAAGTCGACCACCTTTGATGACTACAAACCGATTTCATTGTGCAACTGCATTTATAAGATCATGGCCAAAATTATAGCCAATAGACTGAAACCTATCTTATCCAATCACATATCTCCAGAGCAATTTGCCTTCCTACAAGAATGCTAGATTCATGAAGTCGTGGGAACAGCTCAGGAGGTTTTGCACTATTTGCATGTCAAGAAAATCAAAGGTATGATTCTTAAGGTAAATCTCTTAAAGGCTTTTGACAGAGTTGTACTTAAGAATTTTGTCAACCCACCTGGGTTTTCCTTTTGCTTTCATTAAATGGATTATGAGTTGTATCACTAATATATACCATTCAGTGTTCTTGTTAACGAAAGTGCATCTCCCTTCTTTCATTCTGAAAGAGGCCTACATCAAGGATGCCCTCTGTCACCATTACTTTTTCTCCTCATTATGGAAGGGCTCAGCAGAATAGTCAAAGAAGAATTCAGAAGGGGTGGATTGCATGGAATAAAAATCACAGATGGCTGCATCTTGACTCATCTGTTATTTGTGGACAATGTCTTGATATTTCTCAATGGAGGCATTAGGGACCTGACGCATATGAAGAATATCTTCTCCCTATTCAAATCAGCCACTGGAATGAATATTAACTACACCAAGTCTACTTTAACAATGGCAAGATGCTCCTAGCATGAAATCCATTATGCTCTTCAAAGATTTCAGTTCTCCCATTTGGGTCTAGAGGAGGGTCTCAAATATCTGGGATACAAGCTAAAACCTCTGGGTTACAAAATAGCAAACTAGACCTGGCTTATTGCGAATATGGAAAAGAGATTCAACATCTCGTATCATAAATATCTATCTAGGGCAGGGAGGCTTGTTCTTATTAAAAGTGTACTAGTGGCCACCCCAGTCTATTAGATGACCCTGGCATGGATTCCCAGGGGAATTATCTCTAGGATACAAGCCTTATATTGTAGATTCCTTTGGAAGGGTAGTCAGATGGGGAAAAATTTTCCATGGGTCAAGTGGGATGCTCTAAACCTACCAAAAAAATGGGGTGGCTAGGGGATTAAGAAGCAGGAGGATTTCTACTCAGCACTGGCAGAAAAACTTGGTTGGAATCTCATTACTACTAGCAGTCTTTGGACAAAGGTGGTTGTCTCCAAATATATTACCCACTACAAGTGATGGACTGGCTTAGACTACCTCAAAGGTTCTCCACCAGGATCTCAATAATATGGAAGACAGTCATCAAGTCTATGGACTCCATCGGAGCAAGTATTACTTGGAAAATACAATCTGGATTGGATGTGAGGATTGGGTTGGACCCATGGATTGGTTGTGGTAATGCTCACAGGCTGCCAATAGAACTCACAAACCACCTCAATACAGCAAGTATCACTCATATTAGTCACATCGTAGACTCTGAGCATACCACTTTATTTCAACAAGCATGGAAATCGGCTCATCGTCTGAATATCCCATATCAGTGGTATCAGACCTGGAATGATTATATCGAGGCCCTTATAGAAGCACACATCGGACTAAGTGAGGGTGAAGATGAGGTAATCAGGGCTCTTTCGAAGATCGGGAGATACTCTCCAAAGGAAGGCTACCTTGTTTTGGATGAATCTCGTAGACCTCTAAACATAGAATCATGGTGGAATAATCTTTGGAAATTAAAAGCACCTCCTAGATGTAACTCCTTATGTGGACAATCTTAAAAAACAAAATCCCCACAGGAGACAACCTCCTCAAGCGTTCTCAATATGGTTCATATTGGTGTTGTCTCTGTAAATGTTGCAATGAATCAATCCCCCATCTATTTATAGAGTGCACAACAACACAAGAACTATGGAAATCTCTTTTAACATTGGTGACACCACAATGCAAGTGGGCGGGAGCATCTATCACAGAAGAATGGACCGATTGGTGGACTAACGCCATCTCGACCAAGCTTAGGAACCTACCTCTCCTCGCTCGCTGTGCTCTCTGGATTGCAAGAAACAAACTCATTGTTCAGAACATCGCCCCACACTGGCCCTCCATTGCTGCTCGTGTTTTGTCTGATTTCGCCCTCCTTCCAGATGACACTGAACTCCCCAGATCTCGTATTACTACAATAGAGACTATTAATCATCGGTTTCCTTAGGCCTATTTTGACGGCTTTGCCTAGGAGGGAGGATGTGGCAGGGGCACCATTCTTCATTTATCTATTTTCCACCAATACAACATTCAAATGGGATTAGGGAGGGGAACAAATAACTTTGCTGAATTAACCACCACAAAATTTATTGTTCAATTTTCTTTGAATAAACATTGCAGAGATCTACAATTATTTGGAGACTCTAAAGTTGTTTGTGACTGGTTAAACAAAACTACTAGATGCTCTACTTTTTCATTGAGACATATTTTGAGGCTCTGCGACTTATCTCTTATTTTGACTCTTTCACATGTCATCATATCTACAGGGAACAGAACACAGCTATCGACGAACTATCCAAGGAGGCTGCAGATATGCCTCCAGGCACTTGGTTAATTTAGGAACATAGGGAAGGCACTCATTACCAATACTTCCATCAGCCATATATGGACATAGTTGTATAGCACCGGCTCAATGGCATCCATGACTACTTTATATGTTTTTTTTGTCGTAAGTCATTATTCCAACTGTAAATATACATGTTTTCTCTTGAGATGCTTAACACTATTCAAGTGTTGGAATACTTATCTAGTAAATTATTATGCAGTATATTACATGACATTGATGCCTTCCTGCATGGACATAAGGCATCAATTTTTTTGAACAGTTACACACCTGAACTTTATTTTTGGACAGGTAGCACCTCTCTTATAGCATACGCGTCATGCATTTACAACATGTAATTTTCCTTACTTAATGAAAATTACGATTTTTCCAAGAGGAAAAAACATAAAGTAAATAATAATAAACCTCTCAAAATCTTATATATTTAAAAAAAATTATAAAATAGTAAAAGATGTATGGTTAAGAGAGGTTACAAAAGTGTAACAACCCTGGTGAAAAATCCATGTAATAAATGTTAAAATATTCCAAGCTAAATGTTGGGAAAGACATCGTGAGGGTGTTCATTTGGTTGTAAATTTGGCACATTTATTTATGAAAATAATGGAAATTAGGAGAAAAAGGAGAGGTCACAGGTTGCATGTGAGGAGTAAAATAATGGAAAATAAAGAAAATAGAGGCCTCATTCTTAAAAAGGCTTCTGAGGATTAGTTGGTAACCTTTTATCAGTTCAGTGTTGGAGCTCTCTCTCATTATTATCTCTCTCTCATACTCTTGGATACTTAGAGATTTCTGGAGCACTCTTGGAGGGTGTGGCATACTTGAATTCTTGGAGCAACAAGGCAAAGGAAGAGCAAGAAAGTGAAAGAAAGCATCGACATCAGCAACTACATCAGATTTTCTTGCAGGTACCAATTTGCATGTATGATTTCTTCACTAGTTTTGGCATGCATAGCATATGCATGTGGTTTCTTGGTTGTGATCTATCATTGGCATGGAGGATTGCCTGGATCGACAGTGGGTTTCCTAGCCTTGCCATTTCCTAGACAGCCATGGTGATTGTGGGTTTATTTTCATTGTTTTGTTTTGGTTGGTTCTCATGTTTCCTTAGCTTGGGTTGAGTTATTAGTCCTGGAAGCCTTGGTTGAAAAAATACTCTAGATGCCCTATAATAGCTTGGGTTGAGTTACTAGTCCTAGAAGCCCTGGTTGGACAAATGATTTGAAATATCTTGGTGGGTTGAGTTACTAATCCTAGAAGCCTTGGTTGGAAAAACACTCTGGGAGCCCTATATACTTTGTGAGTTGAGTTACTAGTTCTGAAAGGGTAAACACTCTGGAAGCCCTGGAAGGCTTGGATGGAGACCAATCTAATGATGGTTTTGGTGATGTCAGATAGTGAGGAGGAATCATTATTTCGTGGGGTGAGGTGGATGGCCTCTGGAAGCCCTGTATTAGTTTTGTTTGATGTGTTCTATGAGATCCCAAATTCATGCTTGGAATATGGCACATGGGTCAATGGATGAAGAGAGATTTGGCTCATCCATTCTATGGTCAAGTGGAATGTGGTAGTCCCATCTTTGGTTCGTTCTTTGCATTCATTAATGAGAAATCATTTCCCTTGATTTTCATGTGTAAAGGTACTGATGTTCCTATTATTTTGGTTATATGCACATCTTATGACAGCAGTTATGTATGGATCTCAACATGTTTTTACTTGTATGTGAATGTATAATGTGTCTATAACCTAATTGATGATAATGTAGCAAATGACATGAGGAAACAATGGTTCATAGCGATTCTCATATAAGTATGAGATCCCTATGCTTAACTCTATTATTTACACTTGTAGATTAAATGTCAATGATATGTTTGACGAAATGCTTATCGCAACTAGTAGGCATCCACTCAAGGTCTTGAACAAGTATTTTCTTTAGTACTTTCATTTCCATATTACTTTACTGATTTGAAGAGATGGATCAGTTATGGGTAGTGACTTGGGCTCTAGGCTTGAAAAAGTGGCTCAAATCTCGAAGTCACTAGCACATCACTGACAATTTTGGTCCACAGTTGCTGGTAGGTAGGCCTGTGAGAGTGACTTTAGGTTGTTGGTCTCTCCCTTGCCCATAACATGAGAGCGACTATGGTCAAAGAGAGATAAAACAATAGTGGGACCCAGGGACAGGTTGTCTAAGTGGTTGAACTGTCCTCTCACAGTTCTGTTGATGATGTTGGATGTATGTATGGTGTGTTTCTATCAGTTTCACTTCCTTAACGTGTCTTAGGAGGTCGAATCATATCATAGTGGCTTCTCGTCGCATGTTTACCCCGGTTGTCCAGTTGCTTGGGTAGATGTGGGAGGAGGGTGTTACAGAGTGGTATCAGAGCATGGTTCACCTCTCAGACTCGATGGGCTATGTGTTGTTCATGCATGCATGTCAATTGCATGTGTGTCTCTTACACTTATATACTTATTGCAATTTCTTGATGTCGGATAAGGGTTGTAGTATGGACATTATGGAGAATTTGTTATTGATTTCATGAAATTTATTTGAAATGAGTATGTGACTGACTGTGTATGGATTAGATGTTTCTTACATGTTGATTTCATGGTACCTACTTACATCCTTGTATGTTAGGTTAAATTTTTGAATATTTTGATTACATACATCATTCTTGTAGGTTGATTACAAGAGCTAATCGATTATGTTCGAATACATGCGTTTATGCGTATTTGTAGTTGGTTTGGAATTGCTTATGCATACTACTAGTTTCATGTGGCGATGTGTACAATGGAGTAATGGTGTTGTCATGCATGAGGTCATAGAATGCATTTTTGATATGGCCTTGCATTGATGACTAGATCCTAGTTAGAGTAATGTTTATGAGTTGATACATTTACTCATGTATGTCTATATGTTGTTATGATTATGTTATACATGTATCACGATGATTTGGTAATCCTTCAGACAAGTATCCTCACCGAGCTATACTAAGGTACGTTGGTTTATTTTGATTTGGTTTATATGACATATTATGCCTTGCAGGAAGAAATATCAAATGGCTAGCAAGATGGTTGACTATAGAGACTCTCCCTATGAATCCGAAGAGAAGTATGGTGTTGGGAACCCCTCTGACTTGGAAGTTACATTAAGAAGTTTAAAGGAAGAGATAAGGAGTTGTAAGGCCAATAATGACAAAATCATACAGGCACATGAAAAGTTAGCAGAGTTGAATGCAGTAATACTTCAAAGCTTGTCAGATTTGCAGCAACAAGGACCACTACGGATTAGTCATGAGTGGGAATATAAAAATAATGGGGTGTACGGTAGTAGATCGGATGGTGGTCATCAATTAGATAAAGATGATACAGTTAGAGATGGAAGATTTTTGGACACTCCAGAGAGGAGAAGGGATAGACACAAATATGATTCTAGTTTTGTTTCAGAGAGGCACTATGATTGTCATCGTTATCATCCTTATAGGAAGAGTGATAGGGGGTATTTTCCGGATGAATTTAAGAAAGAGAAGCCACATACTTTTGATGGAGAGATAAATATATCACAAGAGGTAGAGGCATGGCTACATGGTATGAATAAATTCTTCAAGTTGCATGACTACTCAGAGAACATGAAAGATAGAGTGGCTACTTTCAGTCTTAAAAGTAAAGCAACATCTGGTGGGAAGATGTGAAAAATGTTAGATATGTAAATGAGGAAGATCTGAATTGGAGTGAGTTTGAGAGGTTATTCAAGAAGAAGTATCTATCGGAGAGATACTTCGATGCATGGAAAAAGAATTCTATGAAGTAAAATTGGGATCCAAGACAGATGATGAGTACACCAGTAAGTTCTCAGGACTGTTGAGGTATGTGACTTACCTCAAGGAGGAGAAGGCTAAGATTCATAGATTCATTAGTGGACTATCGGTTACATTCAAAGACATGATTGAATTTGATGGGCCTAGATCATTGGAGGAGGCCATTTGAAAGCTAAAGCATTGCTATGAACAATCAAACCACAAAACTGAGACTAAGCCAGATTGGAGAGGTAATGTAAAGAACAAAGGAAAATGGGATAAAAAGTGAGCAAGGCCATAGGATATAGATAACAAGGAGAATGTTGCACCACCTAAGAGGTTCAATGCAGCAGATAGAAGATAGGGACATCAAGTTGAAGAGAAGAATAAGGATGGAGGCTCGAATCCCCTAGAGTGTTGGACTTGTGGCAAGGATCATCGCAGGAGAGATTGTCCACAGAATCAGGGTGGTAGACCCTAGATATACAATGCATAAGAGGCACAAATTGTTGAAGATGTTGGTCGGAGTATTCCTTGTATCTATGCATCCGTGGACAACAGGAAGGTAAAACATCAAGCATCTATCATTGAGATGGATGGTAAGATTTGTGATCAAGTTATTTCTATTTTGATTGACCCTGGATCTAATTATAGCTATGTTGAGTTTGACTTGGTGGATAAGTGTGGTTTGAGTAAGGAATTGCATGCAAAGTCTTGGTTAGTTCAGTTGGCTATAGGTACACAAAAACGAGTTCATCATTGGGTAAGAGCTTGCACATTTGACTTAAATGGTATGCCTATCGTAACACATTTGAATGTTTACCATTGGGTTAATATAATATGCATTGGGCATGGATTGGTTGTATCTACATAGAACCAAGGTTGACTGTTATGACAAGGCTATTGAATGTGTGGATGAAAATAGAGAACCAAGAGTCTTACAGGGTAAGAATAAAGCCACATCAGTTAGGATGGTGACATCTATGCAAGCAAAGCGTAGATGCAGGAAAGGGTGCAAGCTATTTGTAGTACATATTTCTAGTGATAAGGGTAAGGAGGTTGAGGATGCAGATGTGTTGAACAAGTAACCGGTTTACAACAGTTCAGGGACGTATTTCTTGAGGACATCACAGAGTTGCCACCACATAGGGAGGTAGATTTTTATGTTGAGCTAATTCCAGGGGAAACTCTAGCATCTAAAGCACCTTACAGGATGAGCACACCTGAGTTGGTTGAGTTAAAGTTTTAGCTGAAGTAAATTTTGGAAAAAGGATACACTAGGCCAAGTGTATCACCTTAGGGCACACCAATATTTTTTGTGAAGAAGAAATATGGTACTCTTAGATTATGCATTGATTACAGGTAGTTGAACAAACTGACTATCAAGAATAGATACCCTTTTCCCAGGATTGATGACTTGTTCGATCAGTTGAAGGGAGCAACATTGTTCTTGAAGATTGACTTGAGATCTGGATATCATCAGGTATGCATCAAAGGGGAGGATATATACAAGACCACGTTTAGGACCAGGTATGGGCATTATGAGTTTGTTGTTGTTCCATTTGGCTTAACTAATGCTCCAGCTACATTCAGGTGTTTGATGAATAATGTGTTATGTCCATATTTGGATAAGTTTGTTATTGTGTTCATTAATTATATGAGGGTATATTCTAAAAATGAGGAAGAGTGTGTCGAGCACTTAGCAACAATGTTGAGGTTGTTGAAAGAGCATCAGTTGTATGCTAAGATTAGAAAATGTAGTTTCTTTCATACTGAGGTACACTAATTGGGACATGTTGTCTCCAAGGAAGGCATTGCAGTAGATCCAGAAAAGATAAGGGCCATCATGGAGTGGGTAGCTCCTAAGAGTGTGGATGAGGTGAGATCTTTCATGGGTCTAGAAGGCTATTATAGGAGGTTCATCAAGAATTTCTCACAAATTTATTATCCTATCACATCATTGTAGAGGAAAGGTAATAAGTTTGAATGGACTGAAGAGTGTGAGACTAGATTTGAGCAGCTTAAGCAGTTGCTGACACATGCACCAGTACTATAGATTGCAGATCCAGACAAAGAGTTTGTAGTATGTATAGATGCTTGCAAGAGAGGGCTTGGTGGAGTCTTTATGCAAGATGGATAGGTGGTATGTTATGAGTCCTAGAAACTAAACGAGCATGAGCAGAACTATCCCATGCATGATCTCGAGTTGGCAGTGATTATACATGCATTGAAGGAGTGGAGACACTATCTTCTTCGTAAGCAGTTTTTTCTTATGAGTGATCGCATCAAATTTAGGTATTTGTTTGACCAAACGAATCTAAATGCAAGGTAGGCTAGATGGTTGGCCACAATCATCAAGTTTGACTTTGAGATCAGGTACATTAAGGGTAAGTAGAACATAGTTGCATATGCTCTTAGCAAGTGGGTATAGGTGAATCACTTAGTAGCTATGAGCTCTTATGGGATAGATTTATAGGACAGGATCTTGTGGGCAAGACAACATGATGTCAGATATATGGAGATTGTTCATAGGTTGCAACAGGGTGATAGTACAGGTATAGGTATAGGTTATGGTGCAGGTACAAGTACATGTACAAGTGACAGTACAGGTACAGGTGTAGGTGCATAGGATTTGGACTATCATCTTACAGCAAATGGATTGGTCAGGTTCCAAGATAGGATATATGTGTCAGATGACAGTGATCTCAAGAAGGTGATCTTAAGGGACTTTCATGCAAAACCGTATTCAAGTCACCCAGGTTATCAGAAGACACTGACCACAGTGAAGAGATATTACTATTGGCCAAACTTGAAGACAGATATAGAAGATTTTGTGACTAGATGTTTCGATTGTCAACGAGTGAAGGAAGAGTAAAAACATCCAAGTGGACTGCTATAGTTGATCGCAATTCTGGAGTGGAAATGGGAGCTCATTTCCATGGACTTCATCACAGGGTTGCCAAAGACAATGAAGCAACATGATTCCATCATGGTCATTGTGGATTAGGTTAACAAAGGTTGCACACTTCATTCTCGTGAAGTCTACATTCTCAGCTAGTGATGTGGCACATGTATTTATCAGAGATGTGGTTAGACCATGTGGTGTCCCGAAGAAGATTGTGTTAGACAGGGATGTGTTTGGTCAAATTTAGTGTGATCTAAATTGCTATTTAAAATGTCAACCTGGGGTTCGTAAACTGACGAAGCAAAGTGTACTATATGTACTAGATAACCATTTCCTTAGGCTTTTGTCATTTTAAACTTTTTAGTTTGTTTTTGGATTTATTTTTCCTTAATGTGTGATGGTGAGAATGAAAGTGAAGTATGGAGTGTAGACGGTGATGGTTTCTAAACTTGAAAGTGCTCAAATGAAAGCTTTACAATAACTAAAGTGAAATCAATTCTTAAGAGAAAATAAATGCATCAAATAGTGAACTAATGACAATGGCCCAGTATCCTTGCTGCTGAAATGAAAAGAAAGTAAAGACTAAAAACAACTCAAACTTAAAGCAAAGAAACTAATTCACACTACTTTAACTTTTCAGATCCTTTACTCTTCGGCTCAATCTACCTTGTGAGAAGTAATCATGAATAAGTTAAGCAATATGATATCTAAATGGCAAGAAAATAAATTGCATAAAAGAAACTAATCACACTACTTGAATTATTCAAATCCTTTACCCTTTAGCTCAATCTACCTTGGGGAAGTAATCATGAACATGTCAAGCAATATGATATCTAAATGTAAATT
>APFE031333708.1:142192-164576 GCA_000404065.3 Pinus taeda
CACTACTTGAACTCTTCTAGTCCTTTACCATTCAACTCAATCTACCTTATGGAAAGCAACCATGAGTAAGCAATATGACAACTAAATCACACTACAGTTAATAATATTCTGATTTCTTGCTGATAAAGTCACTTGACCATAGAAAGAAACCATAAATTGATGAGCAGTATGATATCTAAATAGCAGAAAAAGAAATAAGCAAATCACAACTTGAAAAGGACAATGCTGAATTCAAACTTCAGAAAATGAAAGTTAGCAGGAAGGACAAAATGATCTCATATGCCAAAAGTTATCAAAAAGATGAAAAATTGCTCGGGCTGCCTAAGAGAACCTGCAGAAAAGCACTGATCAGTTTACAACTCTAAGAAAACAAAGGTGAAGATATGAACAACAAAAACATAAAACAACATATTATGTACAAGCTAATGATAAAAACAAAAACATAATGAAACTAAATAAACACTTTACAAGGCTTCAGCGTGCAGGGGCCCACTGCCACTTCAGCCAATCAAATAATCACACGACTAACTTCAAGAAAGTCTTCTCATGTATTAAAACAACAGCATATAAAACAGTGGGGTGATAAGATAACCAGCAGTGCAGAATTACATAAACAGTTCAAGGTTCATGCATATCAAAAAGCTCTTTCACAGCATTCAATGACGCGTTATTTATAATGCAAAAATACTACAGCTAACTAACAACTTCTACGCTATTAACTGCGTTGCCATAGACACGTAGATCTCTTCAGCCGAGATCTAGTGTAACTGTCATCATGTTTCTTAAATCTTCAGAGTGGTTGGTTGTTAGATTCATGTTTCGGGAACGATCTCTAGGTGTGCCGGTGCCTTCGTGAGCTAAGGACTATGCCACGTATCATTCACTTTCCCAAAACAGTGACGTGCCACCGCTGAACTCTTTGGCTGGCCTTGTCTTTGACTTTGGTTGACCGTGGCCTCTCATGGGTGATTTGGTCGATTTGAAGGGACATGTTCCATGTATCCGCCACCTGGAGCTTGCCCATGTAGCTCGTTTCTTCAGAGGACACCTGGAGCACAACTTTTAACAAAATAGCTGCGGAATCCTGTGCTGGCTGCGGAAACTGACAAGTTTCCGCAGCTGCATGAACAGAAAAACTAAACCAAACAACAGTCATAAGTATAGTTAGAAAACCATATAAACAGTCCTTTTTAAACTATAATGCAATGATTTAACAACTGGATGAATGAAGTGAGTGGAGAATGAAGGCTAAGAGGGTGTATAGGAAGGTGCAGGTTTGAGGCTCAACAGGATGCAAAGTTCACTTCCAAATTTTGTAAGGACTTATTTGCAGGTTTTGGCACAAAGTTGGACTTTAGCACATCTTATCACCCACAGATAGATGGACAGATAGAGAGGGTCAATAGGATATTAGAGGACATGTTGAGGATGTATGTGATGCATCAGTAACACAAATGGGAAGAGTATCTCCCTTTGGTTGAGTTTGCATACAACAACGGTTATTAGGAGTCATTGAGGATGAGTACTTTTGAGGCATTGTATGGGCAGAGTTGTAACACTCCCATTAGTTGGATGTATTGATTGGACCAAGATACGTTAGCAGACAGGTGATCAAGAAGAATCTCAAGGCAACACAGGATAGGAGGAAGAGTTATGAAGATAGGAACAGGTTTTTCAAGGAGTTTCGGGTTGGGGAATAGGTGTACTTGTGCATCAAACTGAAGAAGAGTGCCTTGCGGATTGGCTCATGTGCCATGCTAGAACCACAATTTTGTGGACCCTTTAGTATCATTGAGAGGATTGGGCCAATAATCTATCGACTTGCACTGCCTCCAAAAGTGAAAGTCCATGATTTTTACGATGTATCATTTCTTGATAAGTATGTTAAATATGTTGATCATGTGATTGGCAGGTCCATATTGCAAGTGGAATTAGATGGATAATTCTAGTTGAAGCCTCATTGTATATTGTAGAAAAAGGTTCTCATGCCCTGAACCGAGCAATAGAGAAAGTTAAAGTGCAATGGAAGCACTTTGGTCTCGATGAAGCTACATGGGAGATGGTGGATCAGATGTGGGCTATGTATCCTTCCTTGTTTTCCAATAGAGGCAAAGCAACTTGATATGGTGGTTAGGTATTTTCTTATGGTGGTTTAGTATTTCTTTATGGTGGTTTGGTATATGCTTTATGATGGTTTGCTATTTTCTTTATGGTGGTTGATATATGCTTTATGATGGTTTGATATATGCCATATGATGTTTTGATAAATGCTTAGACATGGTGTTTAGTATATGTTTTAATATATTCTTTGGTATATGATTTGGCATATGCTTTGGTATCTATATTTTGATGTTGTTGCTACATGTACACCCATGTATGGTTGTAAATACCGTAATGAGCTATGTTATAAAGATCCACTAAGTAGTCTGGGTGTTATGTTATCATGTTATCATGTGGTTATGTTATCATGATGTTATGATGTCATATGGATTGGCACTCAGTAGGATGACCATTGTAAATATCATAATGAGCTGTGTTGTAAAGCTCCATTATGCAGTATGTTGTCATGATGTTTTGTCTTTAGCAGATATTTCATTGTAAATACTGCATCGAGTTGTGTCATAAATTTGCATAAGCAATATGTCTTCTTTCAGCAGGTTGCTAAGGTATATGTGTGATTGAACATCGAGGACGGTGTCCCCCAAGGGGGAGGGTTCTGTAATAGCCCTGGTGAAAATTCCATGTAATAATTGTTAAAAACAATAACCACGAATGATTGGGACACTTATTCCAAGTTGAATGTTGGGCAAGACATCCTAGGGGGTCTTCATTTGGTTTTTTATAGCTAAGGAAATTGGAAAAGGTAATGGATAAGGCATTAAAAGGCATTTTGGCACATTTATTTATCAAAATAATGGAAATTAGGAGAAAGGGGAGGTGAAAGGTCACAGATTGCATGTGAGGAGGAAAATGAAGGAAAATAATGGAAAATGAAGAAAATAGAGGCCCCGTTCATAAAAAGGCTTGTGAGGATCAGTTGGTAACCTTTTGTCAGTTCAATGTTGGAGCTCTCTCTCTCATACTCTTGGATACTTAGAGATTTCTTGGAGCACTCTTGGAGGGTGTGGTATACTTGGATTCTTGGAGAAAGAAGGGAAAGGAAGAGAAAGAAAGCACAAGAAGGCATCGACATCAACAACTACATAAGATTTTACTTGCAGGTACTAAGTTGCATGTATGATTTCTTCACTAGTTTTGGCATGCATGTCATATGCATGTGGTTTCTTGGTTGTTATCTGTCATTGGCATGGAGGATTGCCTGGATCGGCAGTGGGTTGCTTAGCCTTGCCATTTCTTGGATAGCCATGGTGATTATGGGTTTACTTTCATTGTTTTGTTTTCGTTGGTTCTCATGTTTCCTTAGATTGGGTTGAGTTATTAGTCCTGCAAGCCCTAGTTGAACAAATGCTCTTGAAGCCCTGTAATAGCTTGGGTTGAGCTACTAGTCCTAGAAGCCCTTATTGGAAAAACACTCTGGAAGCCCTTGGTGGGTTGCGTTACTAGTCTTGGAAGCCTTGGTTGGACAAACGCTATGGAAGCCTCGAAAAGCTCGGATGGAGACCAATCTAGATGTCCAACCATGAGGTGGAATCATTGTTTGATGGGTTGAGGTGGATGGCCTCTATAAGCCCTGTATGAGTTTTGTTTTATGTGTTCTATGAGATCCCACATTCATGCTTGGAATATGGCATGGGGTGAATAGTTGAAGAGATATTTGGTTCAACCATTCTACAGTTGGGTGGAATGTGGTAGTCCCATCTTCTGTTGGTTAATTGCATTCATTAATGAGAAATCCTTTCCCTTGATTTTCATGTGTAAAGGTACTAATTAATTTATGGATTTGATGGTTGATATGTTTATTATATTTTTGTTCCTATTATGTTGGTTATATGCACATTTTATGATAGTAGCTATGTATGGCTCTCAACATGTTTTTACTAGTATGTGAATGGATAATGTGTCTATAAAATAATAGATGATAATGCAACAAATGGTATGAGGAAATAATGGTTCATAGTGATTCTAAGATAAGTATGAGATCCCTACACTTAACTATGTTATTTACACCTTTAGATTACATTTTGACAATATGTTTGACAAAATGCATGTCATGGCTAGTAGGGATCCAGTCAAGGTCTTGAATAAGTATTTTCTTTAGTACTTTCATTTCCTTATTACTTTATTGATTTGACGATATGGATCAGTTCTAGGCAATGACCTAGGATTTGGCCTGAAAAAGTGGCTCAAATCCTAGATTCGCTGGCACAACACTGAAAATTTTGGTCCCTAGGCATTGGTAGGTAGGCCTGTGAGAGGGACTTTAGTTTTTTGGTCGCTCCCTTGCCCATCGCATGAGAGCGACTATGGCCCAAGATACCTAAAACAACAATAGGACCCAGGGAAAGGCTGTTTAAGTGGCTGGCTTGTCCTCTAAGGGTTATGTTGATGATTTTGGATGTCTGTATGGTATGTTTTTGTCGGTTCCACTTCCTTAAGGTGACGTACGAGGTCGAATCATATCATATTGGCCTCTCATCGCATGCTTACCCCATCTAGCCAGTTGCTTGGGTAGATGTGGGAGGAGGTTGTTACAAAAATAATATTTAATCCAAAAGACATTAATCTACCTTAATCTGAAAGACATTTATCTACATTATGGATCACAAAAGTCTTAGATCTAACATGATATATTGTGTTAATTTGTTTCTATTTAAAAATATTTTTAATGATCATTTGAAACGTTTTGTTTAATATAATAAAAAAATTATATATTGATTTTTTATTATTATAACTTAAAAGTTTGAACTTAAACTATAGTTTATAAATTTTTAAAGAAGATTGTTGTTGTGAAATTAAAAGATGATGATGATGATGATGGTGCACTAAGACCAATGCAGTCTATCAAACCTTAAGAAAGTAAGAGATTAATTGTGGTTCTTTAAAATTTTATTCTATGAAAAAGAAGAAGGGAGAGAAGCGCTCCAAGATCATTATAGTTTTTGTTGACTTAACAAGTCAAGAAGGTTGGAGGTGTGACAAATATTTTGGAACTAAGAATGAATATGAGTAAGAATTAGGAAATCTAGAGAAAGTGCTTTTCATTTTCAACCCTCTTAGTATCGCAAAGGTGGTAGATTCTTTCATCCCAGGGTGTTTTGGGAATTCTAGACCAACGCCTAGTTTCACTATGAAGCTCATGAGAATTAGTTCTTATCCTTTTCAATGTTCATTTTCTTCTTAGCACTGGTTAAGCCAGAGAGATAATTAGGGTTACCAAGGGTGGGGTTGATCACCTCCTTATAATACCTTAGCTTCCTTTTTCCTTATAGCTCCCTACCATCCCACAATTTATCCTTAAATTTGGAGGTAATAATATTTTTAATACTATCCTTATTCCTTAAGATGATCTCCTCCTTTATCCCCCAATGGTTGAACCAAGACTAGAAATCTTTCTTCCATCCATGCTTGAGACGAAGGTGGGGTTTTTGGCTCAAGTTACAGGAAATTTTGGGAAACCTTATGGCTTACATGTTGTAAATCTTCTTCTTATACACCAAATACATCAACATAACCATTCTTTTAATGGGGTAAATGTTAGCTTCGATAAAGAGGATAAGATAGGGAACATTTCCTTTTATCTTGACGTTGTAGCTTATAAATTTCTTTTGAATCGTCTTGATCTTCCTTCATAACTCTCTAATATACTGCAACCCTAAACATCAAAGCCATATAAAATAAAATGGGTGATGAGAGTCTCAAAGAAGAACTTTTTTTTAATCCAAATCTAGAGATCAGTTGTTTTACAATTGTTTTCAAGCTCATAATAGGATTTTTAGCCTCCAATAATCCTTTTCTCATTGCTATAATTCTAGTTGAGATGGTGATAAATGTCAATGTGTAAATATTTTTAGAAAGAATCATGCTCCAAGTAATTTTTATCATAGATGAAATTACCGTGGTTGACCTTTTTGGATTTAATAATCACGACATTAGTCCTGTTTGTATTAACTGTCATACCCATTTTGGAGCAGAAAGCATGGAGGGTCTTAAGATTTTTCTCGAGATCATTGTGGATTTTGGCTAGAAGAATGATACCATTAGCATAAAGGAGAGGAGTAATGGCCATACTAGTGAGCTAATCCAAGAGCATCACCCTAGGAAAATTTACTTTGTGTAAGATAGAAAGGGGATCCTATAAATTCTAGATGTAGGTTTTATTTTCTAAAATTTATTTGTATAAACTGGAGTTAGAGGAAATTTTATTGTAATGACAATTTTCCTGATTCTAGAGAAATCTGAATTGGCTAGTTGTTGGGATATTTTGAGGTAGCCTCTTGAAAATTGACAATTGTCCAACTTAGGTAGAAAACTATTATGGACAAATGTCTAGTTAGTTTTGATTTGTAGGGTTATTTTAAACTATTAAAGTTATGTATGTAAATGAGTGTGTACAAGGAAAAGCATAAAGAGTTCATGTGCTCGAGTAGTGAACCATCATACTTTGTAAATATTTTCCTTTGATATTAATAGAATTGGCATGATTGTTTTGCACCCATGCCTTGCCCAAATGTATGTAATTTTTTTTGTCATTAATGGAATATGTCTTGTTATCTAAGGATGGAGGTTTACAGTGAGATAGTGAGGCAGAAGAGTAATCTTGTGTCTAAATGAGAGACTCTATAATGGTGTTGTTAGAGGAGGAAAACATATATATTTGATGTTGGAATTAGTGTAAAGGTGTCGGTAAATAACTCAACTATTTTCTATTGTTTACACTACCAATTTGGACTCACCTTGTATTGTTATACTTCGATAAGAAAGTGATGGCATGTGAGGTAGAGTTCTAATAGTGGTTATTCTTCCAATCTACTGCTGAATTATTGGTGGGTTGAATTGGTTTGTATGTAAGGAATTGAATGACTTCTACAAGTTTTATGGTGTGAGGTCTATGTTACGACATGTCTAGCATATTTTTTATGCAAAGAAAATTCATCGGTCATAATAATGTGTGTAAAGTGGAGTCTTCAATACACAAGCCAAAAATAGTGGTAGGGGGCAAGTAATCAGAGGTCATCACCAATCCTTTCCTTTTTTCCCACACGAAATTGCAAATACAGTTCGACCCTGAACTCAATGGAGTCTGTGTAGTCAGGCCTTTGGGTTCCTTATTCACAAAGAGACAAAGAGGAGGCTGACCTTGATTTGTGAGTCAGATCAACCTCCTAGACTGTTCTAGTAAGAGTTCATGCCCTCGTAATCTTTAGTTTATGTTAGGGTCATAAGAAGGGAAATAAAGTCTATATTAATTTTGGTGGGACCTAAGGCATGGAGGGTATCATGAGCCACGAATATACATATACATTAATTTTGACTGTGATGAATAGGAATTCATAATCACTTTGCAAGAAAATCAAAACGAGTGATGAAGACCAAATTAAATAGTAACTGTTCCAAGAGAGTAGGAAGAGTTTTCAATTCATTGAGAATTAGTGCATTTATTATCTGAGGAAAGAAGAAACAAGTGTAGACATGGGCCTTGAGGAGACCCAGAGTGATTCAACGTGAAGGAAAGGAGTAGGATGGTGAATGAAGACTGACCTTAGTCAACCCAAGCAACCTTTGCTGGAAGTGGCATAACTAGGTGGCATTACATTGAGAAAAATAGAGTTCTTTATTTAGGAAGTTGTTGACTCAGAGAAGAGATGATTTGGCTTTTCAACAAAGGAATATTGAGGGGAGATTCGAAGATAATTAGTGAAGGATATGAATTTACTTATGCAAAAGACTATAAGGAGGGAGATTTTGTAACATCCTCATCCCACATCTAACCAAGTAACTAGTCAACCGGGATAAACATGTGATGAAGAGTTACTATGATATGATTCAACTCCCTATGTGTCATTTAAGCAAGTGGAACCGATGAAACACAACCAACCTAACCTTCTACAAATGCAACATAACCCCCAGGAGCCATCCAACCCATCGAAGTGACTAACCCCTGAGACAAACTAAAATTTTGTTGAATTAAAGCCTCAGTCACTCCCTTGACATAAGCATGCATGCAACTCGGACCCTCCATCTGCTCCCACATCAAGGCATGCATGCAACTAGGGGCTTTTCCAAGTAGTTCCGTTCTAGCGACTTTGGATTTTGTGCCACTTTTTCAGGGCAAGGACTCATTTGACTGCCCAGAACTCCATGAAACTTCCAGAAATGAAAATTAATATCAAAACAATGATACAAATGCAAATACTTGAACAAGGACTTGATTGGACCCCTACTAGCCATGACAAACATTTTGTCAAACATGTCACAAATATGCATTCTACATGTTTAAACAATAGATCTAAGCATAGGGGTCTCATACACATCTGAAAATTACTAAGAAACATTGTTTCCTCATCACAATAACTGCATTACCATAAATTAAGCCATATATTCATTGTACATTCAATGATTAACCAAAACATGATGAGAGGCATACATTTTCACTACCATAAAACTCATTCATAACCAACATATAACCAATAGAAATATCAAGGATATAAAAACCATATAAACAAGTATATTTACCCATAAAATACCAATGAGAAGGAAATATTATAGGCCAACTAGGTATGGGACTTCCATGAACCACCCGACCATAGACTAGGATGAACCAAATCTTTCTTTCAACCAGTCACCCTCGTGCCATATTCCAAGTAAGAATGTGGGATCTCATAAAAAAATCAATCAAAACCATATATGGGCTTCTAGAGGCCAAACCACCTCAACCCTCAACTAGTGATTCCACCTGACAGTTGGACATCACCAACAATCACCGGATTGGTCTCTACCCAAATTGTCCAAGGCTCTAGAGCGGTTTATCCAACCAGGGCTTCTAGGACTAGTAACTCAATTGATAGCTACCATCGGGCTTCAGAGCGTTTTTCCAACCAGGGCTTCCAAGACTAGCAACTAAATCCAAGTTGTTACAAGGCTTCTAGAGCGCTTGTCCAACCAAGGCTTCTAGGAACTAATAACTCAACACACAACCAAAGGCACAAGAAAACCAACCAGGAACCAAAAGTAAAACCCACAATACCATGACTATCCAGAAAATGGCAAGGTTGCCACTGTCAATCTAGGAAATCCTCCATGCCTGCAATGACATATCATACCCAAATAACCACATGCATATGTCAGACACGCCAAAACCAGAAAGGAAATCATACATGTAACTTGGTACCTACAAGAAAAATCCGTTGTAGTTGTTGATACCGATGTCCTCTCATGCTTTCTTACTTTTCCTTTTTCTTGTTGCTCCAAATCCAAATTATGCCACACTCCTCCAAGAGTGCTCCAAGAAAACTCTATCTCCAAGAGTATGAGAGAGAGAGAGTAAATGAGAGCTCCAAAACTGAACTAATAAAAAACCATGAACTGATCCTCAGAAGCCTTTTTATTAATGAGGCCTTCAATTTTCCATTATTTTCCTTTATTTTCCTCTTCACATGCAACCTTTGACCTTTGACCTTCCTTTCCTCCTAATTTCCTTTATTTTCATAAATAAGATGCTAATAAATGACATTTTCCTTTCCAAAGCCTTAGCCATTGCCTTTGCCAATTTCCATAGCTAGTGCTTAATCACAAGTGATCCCCATTAGGATGTTTATGCTCAACATTCAACTTGGAATACATGTCCCATGACCAAGGTATTATTTTACCTTTATTAACTTTTACATGGATTTTTGACCAAGGTTGTTATAGAGCCCTAGGCTCACATAGCAGGCCACCAGAGGGGCATGCTATCATTTAGTATCATATATTTATTGCATGGATATTGTTTCTAGTAGATGTTGTACCCAGCAAGGAGGAGAATACAAAGATCCTAAAGGTAATATATTCTCTGTTTGATTTAATATTGATTGACAGTTTAATGTTAAAAGCACAAGACGTAGAGGATAAAAGATAGGAAAAGGAAGTTGTCCAAAAGTGGGACATAGTACTATATTCTAAAGAGGGATGAATCTCGAAGTAGACATTAAGAGAACTTCTTGGAAGAGGAAGTGACATGAAGGAAGAACTTTCCAAAAAGGAGAAAAATTGGAAGGAGTGTAAGAGAACCCATCCAAGGAAGAGATACTAATAAGAAACCTTGGTAGGTAACAGGTCAATATGTTGCTCAAATTTTGGCAAGTTAAAAATTCCAAGCAGCAGCAAGTGCAGGTAGTGTAACTACAATCAATAGAGAGATGTAAAGAATTAGAAGAAGTTCTAGAAGTTGCAAAGAACCCTTGCAGCAAGGGAGGTTGTTGAAGAAGAAGACCCAGCTGCAGTTGGAGAGTGAAGGGGACAAAGGAGTTCCTCAAGAGAGGATAACTAGAGGAGTTCTCTAGATGTGAGAAAAGTGTAGTAGAAGATAGAGAGGAGCAAGAGGTGTTGAAGAGGTTCCAGATGAGGGAACTAAGGGAAACCCATAGCCAAGAGGAGGTCATGTGTTCATGTAACAAGAAATGGATAAGACTTGTTACAAGGGATTATGTAGCTCATAGTGGGCAAGTGAAATCTCACAAGAAGGGAAGAAAGGAGATGGATATTGATGGCCATGATTAGGGTTTAAAGAAGAGCCATAGTAAAGGAGAAAATGATTCCAAGAAGGGAAATGTCATGCAGAAGAAACTAAGAAAAGAGGATATTGATGAGGAGATAATTGAGTTGAAAGAGAGGCTCAAATTTGTGGAGATGATATTGGAACAAGAAGACCATATCGAATATTGGACCTAAAGTGGAGGTTCAAGTTGCTTGTTAATATAAGGGTTTCAAGAAGAATATCCCTAAGAGGCAAGGGAAGGAGTTGAAGCACTTGTTGAATGTTGCCATAAGAGAGGAAGAGCTCAGAGCAGCTGAGCTTAAGGTTGGAATAGTTCACACTTGTAAACTAGTGAGAAGTAACATCCTTAAAGAAGAGGGTAATGAGAGATTGTATGAGAGTCTCATGGATTGCATGAAAATTAGAAAACAATAGGAGAAACCACCAATAAAGAATGTTGATGAGGCACTAGTCGAATATCTCAAGGAGTGTGAATAAAGTCTCATGGAAGATGTTGGTGAGATATTGAAGGAAGGCCAACAAGGAGAGCTGGCAGCAGAAACAAAAGAGGTGGATAAAAAACCTTTCATCTTTAAAATGGGTGAAATTTATGTAAATGTAGATCAGAAGCATGGGAAAAATTTTCAACTAAGAGAAGAAGAAACATGGACTACTTCTTAAAACCAAGAGCAGGAAGAGAACAAGTGTTGCAAACAGTTTCCAAAGAATTCCATACTAGAAAATGAGAACAATGGTTTCGAGGAAAGAGAGCAACCCTCAAAATATATTATGCAAAGGAGTGGAGATGATAATAAGGTTGAGGGGATGAGACTAATTAAAGGTCTCATGGACTACAAGACAAGTCCAAATCTATAGAAAATGCTAGGAGAATCAATGGAGGTCCAAGAGAACCTCCAAGAGCCTCACTCTTTTAATACTAATAATTTATTTTTATGTGCAGGTTAGAAGGAGAGATAACCATCACAAGTTGTCATATGAGGAGACTGTAGTAGGAAATAACAGAGAAGCAACTGAGAACCATGACCAACATATAACATAAGAAGCAATGGGTTTTGTAGAAAATGGAAAACCACTTGAGGTCCATAAATATTGTGGATGAAGACTTGGATTTCCAAATCACCCAAGGAGGAAAGAATTCAAATTTTGTTGAAATGAAGAAGGATACACTATTGTCTTGTAAGGAGAACCAACAGAAGATGTTGTCACATAAAAGATAGGTGTTGAGGGAAGTGACCAAAGAATATGAGAAATCTTATGAAATTGACAATTGGTGTGTGGATGAAAGTATTGAGTTTCCCAAGGGAAACCTAGTTGGGTTGATGAATGAAGCAAAATATTCAATACAAGCTAACACAAATTTTCAGCCGCAACAGAAGCAAGGAATGATAAATTTATCCCCTGAAATGGGTGAGGATATTGTGATGGACAACAATATAGACAAGTATATAAGTTAAGATCCTGATGCTAAGATGAACAAAATTGAATTGGCTTGGAAAAACCTTTAGGAGGAAGCTGATGAAGATGATAAATATAAAGAGAAGTATTTAAATGATTTTCTCATGAAGGGCGATGGAGATACTTTGAAGTTGCTAATCAAGTTGAAATCTTTGGACAATATGTTGATGAACCAAATGATTAACATCTAGTACATAAAATTTGAGCTAAAGGAAGATGGCCATATGACCAAGCTAGAAGATGAAGTCAAAAGGATGAGGATGATGATGCAAAAGACACACATAAAAGTGTAAAAACATAGGAAGACAATAACCAACAACAATGAGCAGCTAACTGTGCAATATTTTCCCAACAATATAAATGACATATTGTCGAATTATGTGTGGGATCCTAGCAAACTAAACTCAAATTTGGGACAACACGACAGTTGTGCATATTGAATAGCAACAATTTTTCTTTTGGGATCCCGAAGAATATAATTATTTGACCAGGAGGTCAAATTTTTCCACCTGGGAAGTCTGATCCAAGAACATCACCCTAGAAAAATTTACTTTGTGTAAGAACCCAAGGGGATCCTATAAATTCTAGACATAGGTTTTATTTTCTGCAATTTATTTGTATCAACTGGAATTAGAGGGAATTTTTATTGTAATGAAAACTTCCCTGATTCTAGAGGAATTTGGACTGGCTAGTTGTTAGGATATTTTGAGGTAGTCTCTTGAAAATTTACAATTGTGCAACTTAAGTAGAAAACTGTTATGCACATATGTCTAGTTAGTTTTGGTTTGTTGCAATATTTTCAACTATTGTAATGACAACTTCCCTGATTCTAGAGGAATTTGGACTGGCTAGTTGTTAGGATATTTTGAAGTAGTCTCTTGAAAATTTACAATTGTACAACTTAAGTAGAAAACTGTTATGCACATATGTATAGTTAGTTTTGGTTTGTTGCAATATTTTCAACCATTAAAGTTATGTATGTAAATGAGTGTGTACATGGAAAAGCATAGAGAGTTCCTAAGATCGAGTAGGGAGCCATTGTACTTTGTAAGTATTTTCCTTTGATCTTAATAGAATTGGTTTGATTGTTGTGTGCCCATGTCTTGCCCAAATGTATGTAATTTTTTTTTGTGAATAACGGAATGTGCCTTGTTGTCCAAGGGCAGAGGTTTACATTGAGATAGTGAGGCAGAAGATTAATATTGTGTCAAATGAGAGACTCTGGAAAAGTGTTGTTAGAGGAGGAACGCCTGTATCTTGAGGTTGGAATTTGCGTAAAGGTGCGGGTAAATAGCTTAACTATTTTATATTGTTTGTATTGCAAATTTGGACTCACCTTGTATTTTTACATTTTGATAAGAAAGTGATGGCGCGCGAGGTAGAGTTCTAACAGTGGGTATTCTTCTAATCTGCTTCCGAATTATTGGTGGGTTGACTTGGTTGTATGCAAGGAATTGAATGAATTCTGCAAGTTTTATGGTGGGAGGTCCTTGTTACAACATGGTGAGCATATTGTTAATAACAAAGTTAATTTGACCGTTAGAATAATGTGTGTAAAGTGGAGTCTTCAATGCATAGGTCAGAAATAGTGGCAGGGGCTAGTAGTTAGAGGTTGGCATCGACCCTTTCTTTTTGTCCCACACGAAATTGTGAATACAGTTCGACCCCGACCTCAGTGGAGTCAGTGTAGTCGGGCCTTCCGTCGAGCCCTTATTTGCAAAGAGATGAAGAGGAGGTCGTCCCAAATTTGCGAGTCAAATTGACTTCCCTGACCTTTCTGGTAAGAGTTCACGCCCTCACAATATTCAATTTGTGTCAGGGTTGTAAGAAGGGAAAGAAAGTTTTTGTTGATTTCGGTGGGACCTTCGACGTGGAGGGTATGACGAGCCATGGATATACATATACATAAATTGTGACTGGGCATGAATACGAGGTTGTAATCCCTTTGCAAGGAAAGTAAAATGGGCGATGAAGACCGAAATAAATATTAACTGCTCCAAGAGAGTAGTAATGGGTTTTGATTAATTGATAATTAGTGCATTTACCGCCTGAAGAAAGAAGAAACAAGTGTAGATGTCGGCCTTGAGGATAACAGGAGCGAGTCAACATGAAGGCAACAAGTAGGAGGGTGAATGAAGACTGACCTTAGTCACCCCAGCCAACTTGGGTTGGAAGTGGCATAACTAGGTGGCGTTGCATTGAGAAAAATTGAGTTCTATAGCCAACTTGGGCTGGAAGTGGCATAATTGGGTGGCATTGCATTGAGAAAAATAGAGTTTAGGAAGTTGTGGATTCGGAGAAGAGGTGGTTCAACTTTTAAACAAATGTGGATTAAGGGGATATTCGAAGATGATTAAGGGGATATTTAAAGATAATTGGTGAAGGATATTAATTTACTTATGTAAAATATTACAAGGAGGAAGAGTCATGGGATTACATAGCAAGTTACTAGAGGGGCCTGCTATCACGAACTTAGGGCCATTGCATCCCACATCTTTCAAACACTTTTCTAGCTTATCAATGTAAATTCCGAAAAGGTTATGGGATAGGGGGCACCCTTGCTTAACCCCAATATTAAATTTTAATCTCTTTAAACCACCCCTCTTTGGTTTTAAGCTTCGCAATAACATTCTCTTAGAGTTGAATTGCAACAATATTTAACTCGGAATGGACCATTATCTCTTCAAATATTTTCCATCGCTTATCCTAAGGAATATGTCGAAAGCTTTTCTAAAGTCAACAAAACAATAAAATAGATCAATTTTACTATTGTGACATTCCTCAACAATGATCGTAAGAGTGACAAGATGATCGATAGTCGAGTGATGTCTCCTAAAACCATCTTAACCTTTAGCTCTTTTACCATGGCTTTCAAGCTAGAGGCTAATCTTCTTTTCCAAAATGAGCCCATATAGTTTGGCTAAAATGCATCTAATCATAATGGTCCTATAGTTAGAGGGAAAGATTTTGTCTCTATTTTTAAAGATAGGAACAGAAAGGCTTTGTGTCCAGAGCTTAGAGAAGCTGTGCTTTATTGCCAAATTGAGAATTTTTTGGACGTGAGGGATGAGGATAGACCTTCCCATTTTGAGGATTTTAGCTTGGTATCCATCAATATCCCTAGCTTTTCCATTAGCAAGTTTCTTAATTTCAAACTCCACGTCTTCCAAAGAAAATATATCCTCCTTTATAAGAGTGTTTAAGATGATGCCCATGGTGTCCTAGGAGTCATAAAGCTTCTTAAGATTAATATCTCGGTTCTTTAAGGGGATTGAATGATTTTCTTCAGTTTTACAAGCAAGTATATTTCACCAAAACTTTATGGGCTCAACTTTAGAAAGGTGAAGACGATGCTCTTATCTCTTATCAATATAGGACATTTTCTTCCTTTTGATAAGGCCTTTGTATATACTTATGTTTCTGAGCTTTACAATTTCGTTAGGAACATCCCTAATTGCTTTCCTAGCAATTTTATAGTCGTTATCATACGAAGGGTTGAAAGTTCTATTATTCTTATTATATGATACCTCGGTATATAATTTTTTAATGGTACTGGAAAGGGTTGTAGTAAAATTGTAATAGATTTGATCAATGTTATCATTATATGTTAAGAAGCCTAAGTCCCTCTTTAAATCCTTCAAGAAGATATCTCTTTTCCTTTTATCAAAGCGACTATGCATTTGATTCTAACAGTTCTTTTGCATGTGGCTGGTATCCATGAAAAGATTGAGAGTTAGGGATAGAGGTTTGTGGTTAGAGTTAGGCTTGTGATCATTTAGCAATTCAAAGTTTGCAATACATTTGAGAATAGGGGTTTCAGATATTGCGTAATCTACACACTACTACCTAGCACGTGAATACAAGTCATTTGGTCGGAGATAAGCCACTTGTTAATTCCATTATAAATTATGAGGTCTTGAGAACTACAAAGCTATAAGAGCTTGCTACCAAATAGGTTCTCGATTATGTTTCAGAATTTATTTTGAATCTATTAGCTAAGTCACCATTCTCATCAAGTCATAGGAGGTCAGGGCTAGAGTTATTACTTAAAATAATATCCTTATTAGTAGAGGTTCTAGCGTTAAAGTCTCCAAGCAAAATGATATGACCTTCATTTCTTAGACTATGGATATCTTGTTCTATAATATTGAAAAGATAGTTCTTATCCAAACCCTTTTCCTTATAGTAAATAAAGTTAATAAAGAAAAAATAACCTAATAAACCTATAAAATGTTTTGTTGACTCTTATCATATAAAATATTATGTTGACTCTTACCATATAAATCTTAATTTATTTATTAAGGTTAAAGTGGAAGAGAATAACGATCACATTGAGATAGTTACCTTATATTCATCACTAATCAATAAATAGTGTAAGTTAAAAAGTAAACATCCTTGTCTTTTTTTTCAATGAAAACGTTTCCTCGTTTTAATAAAAAAATGGTTAAAAGTAATAATTTTACCTAATTGATGGAAATTTTAAAAATAAAATTTTGTTTTTATTTTTAAGCATAATTTAAATAATAAAAATTTGGAATATTTTCAATTAAAACACAAGACATATAAATCAAGAGATTATGCATGATCATAACTGGTCTCCAAATACTATGCATGATCATGACTGGTCTCCCTAGGAAACATAAATCCTCTATACACTTAGAGAGGACACATGCCCTTGATATAATAAAATATCTGAAATGAAAAGAATAAGAAACATCTTTTTAAGGAAATCTAAAATATTGATGGTAGATTTTCATTTTCATTATTGTTTGTATTTCTCTCTTTTTTTACTGCTTTTAACGGTTGAATTCACTAATGTCATAATGTCTTTTCAATAAATTTGACAAATCTTAGATATTGTGGTGATAAAGTATGTGTAATTTTTTTTTTTTTATATTTGTAAATATTGAAGAGTGAATTAAGCAGTTCTGAGTGGAAACCGACAGCCTAAGATATCAATTATCTCTGGAAAATGGAGGCAGAGAGTGCACCGTCAATTAGTAGTGCAAAAGGGTAAAGGCACCTTTTAGGTCCCAGCAGCTGCACTTAAGTTTTACTGAGCATTAGATTCCATTTCCTTTGTGGAAGATATCCCTCCAACCTCTTTGGATTTGACATTGTAAGGAAACCCCATAGAAACTGGTACGTTTGTTTACCATACCTACCAGAGGCATGTGCCTACTTCAATTTTGTGAAATTATGTCGAAGGATAAAAGGGGGAGAAAAGTGAAGAATGCCTATCTGGTAAGAAAGAAACTCTTTTCTAAAAGTTAAAATGCCCAAACGCACGAATATTACTTCAGCGGAATAGAAAAGTAGGTTACTGTAAGGACGCCAAAATTACAATTTTGTTAAAACGGAAAACATTATTATGGTGATAATGATTTTCAGAGCTTTAGCACAACGTATGCAATCAAAATATTGTTTATAATTATATTCAGCTTCCTCTGCATAGTTATAGAATACTATAATAATAATAATTTAAAGTTATTTGTTTATAATTTTATTTATTATTATAAATTTATTGTTTATAATTTTTTTATTTTATATAATTAAATTTATAAATTTTTTTGTTCATGTGATTTTGGATAAAGGGTTATCGGGTATGTTGTTAAGGTATTTATAGATGTTCCTTGTATTATGTGGCATATTGACTATGATCTCTTTTTCTTATTTGGCTGGATTATTTGTATTAAATAGTGAAATAGGTCATTGGGCAGTTCCTAAAATACCATGGATGAAAAGGATCTCCCGTCTCTGTGAGAATAGGAACACCGAGGATGAAAACCACTTTCTCTTAGAGTGCCCCGTGTACAACCACATTAGATCTCAGTTTCATAATCTTTGTTGCAACACTGACCTTCCTAGCCTTTTACGATGTCAAAATTATAGTGAGCTCCGGAGGCTTCTCTCCAAACTTTTTGAACATAGAAATAAAATCTTAAATCAAACTAAATAATTTGTTTCTTTAGGTCCAATAGACTAAAGTTTGGTCCCAGTAGATGTTAACCACCACCATCATCATCATCATATGATTTATTAAATTGTTATATAATTACTAATTATGTGTTTGAAAATATCATGTTATGAACGTTATTATTATTTAAATTTATTTTAATGTGATAGACATATTATGATTTTTTTGCTATAAAAATTTATTAATAAAAACAAAATTACATTAGGAACTGAATTGATTTATTATTTTTATTTAGTATTACTTATTTAATAATAAGACATTATATTTGATTTAATATCTGATTTTATATATATTCCCATATTAAAATAATATTTAAATCTTTACATTATAAATAAATGTACATATCTTTCTTACCTAAATTATAAAACACTTCTCATTATAAATATAATATTTAATTTAAAAACCGCTCTCATAAATAAAATATTTAATATAATATTATTATATTAATTTTTACATTTAATCATTTTGAAATTGTATTTAATATACTAAAAAATTATATATGATTTTTTAATTATTATAACTTGAAAGTTTGAATTTCAAATATAGTTTATAAGTGAAATTAAAATATATAAAATGTTACGATGACTCTTATGATATAGGTTAAAATGGCAGAGAATGGTGATCACATTAAAATGGTTACCTTACATTTTCAGGTCATTTATCAATATATAGTGTAAGTGAAAAAGTAAAATGGTTACCTTACATTTTCAGGTCATTTATCAATATATAGTGTAAGTGAAAAAGTAAATTCTTTTTTTTCCATAAACAAGTTTCGTCGTTTTAATAAAAACATGGTTAAAAGTCATCATTTATAATTTAAATAATAAAAATTTAGAAACTTTCAATTAAAACCTTATTTTTACAATTTTAACACTGCATATCAATCAAGAGACTGTGCAGGAACATGGCTGGTCTCCCTAGCAAACATCAATCCTCTGTTCACTTAGAGAGGACACATGCGCTTGATATAATAAAATATTTGAAAAGGAAAGAATTAGAGACATCATTTTAAGGAAATTTGAAAATATTGGTTGTAGATTTTCATTTTCATTATTGTTTGTACTTCTCTTTTTTTACTGCTTTTAATGGTTGAATTCACTAATGTCATATTGGCAATATTATCTTTACTTCTCTATTTTTTAATATTATCTTTACTTGTCTCTATTTTGACTATGAAGGATGTGTAACTATTTATATATATTTTATATATTTGAGAATATAGTTCATAAAGTTTTCCAATAGTGAATTTGAAATATATTTCACCATTTTCAACAAAGTTTAATGTGAATTAAAATATATAAAATGTTATTTTTTATTAATATTATTTAATTATGAAAAATTTTAACTTAATTTATAAAATAAAAAATTGAAAAAAAAATATTAAAATGATTATTTTATATATATAATTTAAAAATTAATTTAATATTTATTATTATTAAAAAAATTATGGATTCAATTCTCTTAATATCTTTAATATTAAATTTCATAGTTAAATTAACAAAATATGATCTCGATCTATTACAGAAACATAAAATCACTAACTCTCTAAAATTCATTAAACTATATATATATATACATTCATTTTCATTTACACTTTCAAATTTACCCGAAAAACTACCTAAAATAGTAAACATATTAGAATACGAAAATTCAAATGTGAATTTGAAGCTTTAACATCTCTATAATTGTGTAAAGCTTTCTTAGAATATCAATTTTATCACAATGGGGTTTAAGGACAGATACCTACTTTCGAAGAGGTCCCAGGAAAATAAATATATATTGAGTAACATATTCTACAATGGTGGTAACCTGAAATTGGGTTCTCGATATTATATTATATTCTACAATTATTTGAGTTAAAATAATTCTCTCTCTCTTGATAAAGATTTTGGAATAATGTAGGTAAAGTTAAAATTATATGTAATTTATTAACCATAGAAAATAGAAAGCATATAATTTTTAATTGTTGTTATGATTGATTGTGAATTTTTATTTGTTGGATGGTACGGTAATTATAAAAAAATAAAAAGTATATAATTTTTATTTGTTGTTACGATTGAAAGTATATAATTTGTATTGTTGTTATTATTGAATGATAGATAGATTGATAGTTTTTATGGGTAGATGATAGGTGGATGGATGAATAGATAGATATATTAAAATTATTTATTATTTTTTTAAATTAAACTTAAAATGATTTTAAAAGATTTTTTATTTTTTGTTATTTAGAAATAATATATTCATACTTTCATAAAATTAATTTAATTAATTATATATATTATATATATATTATATATAATATAAGAGTTAGATATTTCTTTTCAAAGCGCGCGTGTGTTTAGTAGTCTTATGAGGCTTGAACACAAGTGGCCTTGTTAACAAAACTCTTTCTCAACAAGTTTCACAAGTGGCCTTGTTAACAAAACTCTTTCTCAACAAGTTTCTTATTGAGAATCAGATTGATATATGAAATTTATAATATTGAATTTTATTTTGTTTAAATATTATTTTAACAAAAGATAGAGTAAATCCTAAAATAATTTAGAACTTAAATAGGATAGAGTAAATCTTAAAAAGTTTATCTTTCTTGCTCAACAAAGAGTCAATAAGTACATTTGAAAATGATATTAATAATAAGAAATTATTCCAATATCATCCATAAATAAAATATTTCAATGTCCACTTAAGTAAATTTGGTATGAACTTTACATATAAAGAAAGTAAATAAAAGTAAAAACTTATTATGAATGTACATTTGAGAGATATGTGTTCCTTCACTTTCATTCACATATATATATATATATATTGAAATATTTATGAAAAAATATTTCGATATCAACTATATATATATGTATATGCATACAAGGTAATTGAAGTAAAATATTGTTTATTATGTAATAGTGTTTTTATGTACTTCAGTGTTTAAAATGGAGTTGGTGCCTAACATTTGATAAAATATTAAAAGTACTTAAATGTGAGCCATAATTCAAATATTTTAATATCAATTACATATAATATAAACAATGCAACTGAAAGTTAAAAATCTCTCATTATACTAATAAGTGTCTTTTACATCCTAGTATGAGGGAGATATATAAATAGATACTTGTTATATAAAATAAATATTAATAAAAAGATATCTCAAATAAAATATTTTCATGTCCACTTTAAATAAATTACTTCAATATCATTCATATATACATTGCACTTTAAGGGATTTGATTCCTCTCAGGGTATGAAAGATCTAGAGTTAAAATGGATGTATACTAATAATATTAAAAGTAAGACACCCTATCTTAATCTTCTCCTCTATCATATTCTTCTCATAGAGGTGAGCCTCTCCCCCATTGAGTGCATGACCATGGTTAGGTACTTAATGTGTAAAAACAAGATAAACAACATGGATGACAAGAGGCTTCTCAAAAGATTTTCCAACTCCACCTTTGATGATGACATCAAGAGGCCAAGTCTTTTCTAAATCATTGAGGAATACATAAAGATGTCATCTTGTAGGATACAAACAATATTAAAAATATTTTACATATAAATTTTAAGAGAATTCACAGTGCAATCAATAGTTAGAAAATAAAAGAAAGTTTATATATTACAAGGAGGTCACTAACCCTAATCTAAAACATCAATTTTTTTTTTTTTTTTTAATTTAATCAACACAAATAAGAAAATCAACATTTTTAAAATAAGAACCAATCTCATGAGCTATGTAACAAAAATGAACTTTTGATAATTCCCAAAACACTAAGATACAAAAATTTTCCACTTTTATAATATTAAGAGAGTTAAAAATAAAAACATATCTTTCTTAAAATTTCCTACTTACACTTAAACTAAAATTCAATTTCACAATATCTATTATAATATTAACCTTATAAACTTTCTCAATCATCACAACTATAATAATTTCAACTAACATTTATCAACATCACTAATAATACAATAATACTACAATAATAAGTATCTAAACACATCGATCATACTATTAAAAAATTCATATCCATGGAACTTATTACGGTCCACACATGATGTCGAAATTATCAAACATATCAGAACTTAAATCCATCCAAGAATCGTTCTGTAGTCACTTTCAGCTAGCCATACCTTCTTTGATAATTATTAATGGACCCTTTATAAATAATTATTAATTCGTTCCATTAATAATTAGAGATTGCTCTTTCTTTCCGGTGACATAGAGCAAAGAGAGTTGGGTTCTAGTTATAAACCCGAAATAGCACAGAGAATTGAGTTCTTGATATTAAATTTAAAATTACTTGAAGAACATA
>APFE031333708.1:171282-203433 GCA_000404065.3 Pinus taeda
ATATATATATATGAGAGAGAGAACTTTACTTCTTTTCCAATATGGAATCTATTGATTGACTTGATACATTTTACATGCATTTTAAAAGCACTTGCAAAATTTTCTTTTTAATCACATTTTCTTAACATGTACATGTAAATTCACTTTTGTTATGCCATTTACGAAACTTTTTATTTTAGATCATTTCTTATTATGGGAAATAAATAATGGGCCATAAGCTTGGTAGTTAGTTCAAAATATTTTTTTCTCTCTTTCTCTCCCTTTTCATTTTAAACACCACTAGGAAAATAAATTTGGCCACAACCAATTTCATGAAGAGTGGGCCATATAACTATAATTTTTTATCACTAGAACAAAATTAAAAATTGACCACAAGTCAACAAAAGATATGCAAGTTGGTGGGTCGCTTCATGTGAACATCATGAATGCATAAATTAATCAAATATATCTATATTATATACTAATTATTTATTATATTAATATGTATTGGATCATCATACTATTTTTTCATCTATCTTGGTACTTTATGGGTGGAAAAGGCTAGAGGAATCAACTAGCAAGGCCATTTTAATAGTAGGTCTCAACTTGGAAATTTGAGGTCATATATCATTTGAAATGTTTCAAGGAAATTTTGAGGCATCAAATAACATTTTTTTTCCCAAAACATTTATATGATCAAGAAATAAAATTCTACACAATGAGACTTTTCCAATAATGTAAGAGTAATCTCAATTGGAGATCATATGTGAAAGTTACGAGTCACATAAGTTGACCTACCTGGTTGACCACCATGGTATGAGTGGATGCCATGTCCATGCCCACTACTCACAAATGTGGGGCTATTCAAGTGATGACTTTCAAGGATATTTCAAAAGGTCCACAACCTTATCACAGTGAAGGTTAAGGAATTCAAACTCTAACCTTAGATGGGTATTGGGCTATATTAAATACTAGGCCAGTAGGAGAAGGGATTGCATTCTTTTTCATTGTACTTGTAGCAGCCTTCAAGTCACAATGTCAAATGTAACTCCATAGGAGTTCTTGTTCCTTTTTGTGTGCATTTTTATAGTTTAAGCAAAGAAGGAAGAGGATAGGTCTCACCTTATAGTTAGTTTTTCTCACATATTGGGTTTCCTTGGATAAATCTTGAGTTCATTTGTGCGAATGGTGTTTTTATGTGACTCTTCTTTCAATTTATTATTTAGGTTATTTCATAAATTTGAAAAAAGCTAGTAATTAACTAATATAGAACATAAGGAAATAAATATGTACAATCTAAGATTTCATAATATTATAATATATTGTTGCAAATTATTTCAGTGGATTTTTGATGGAAATTTGTAGAGCATATTGATATGTGAGTGCATTTTTCTTTAGAGTATTTGTGGGAAATTAAAGTATCCAAGAATTTCCTTAAGAAAAATTTTAAAATACCCTTGTCATGGTGGATGAGTCTTTTCATAATGAACCCTTAAGATCCAAATAAGAGGCTTTTGAGGATGTAAGGGTGAGTTTCTAGTGTCTCTCACAATATTTCCCTCCTCGGGGTATCTCTAGCGAACAAGTTAGACCATTCATTATCTGATTTGTACAAGGAATGAAATGAAAGTAAAGAAAGGATATGAAACATAGGCATAGATAAATATAACAAGAAGCATAGTAATATGGTGAAAAACCAAGTTATACTAATAAATGAAATAGAAAAATAATGTAGAACTCAAGCTGGCTAGAATGGTAGTTATTTTTGAAGAGAGGGAGAGATGGTGGATAGAAACATTCATGAAAGCCATTATAAGAGGAAAAAAGAATGAAATTTTAACATAGATAAATAACTCTATAGATCCAAAAAAATAACCATAAATGATGAAGCACCAAAAGATTTGTAGGTGCCAAGGTGGTTAGTTGGTAAATCAATTTCCCATGGGAGAAAATTTTGCATAAAATACGTGTTTGTGGTGCACAATAGCTTGTTCAAAAAATTATCCAAGGACTACAAATTTCAACTAGGGCCACAGTGTGGCATGGAAAATGTTGGCTACTTGAATTCCCAAAATCCATATTTTATGGACTTAAAATGGCCCCAAAATTTTGGGACCCAAAAAACCATAAAAAAATTACTAAAAATATAGAGAAATGTTGAGTGAGTGAAAGTGTTAGGTGGCTTGATATAGGTGTATATTGGTGGCCACCCACCTATTCCACTTGGATCCCCACCAATTTTTCTTTCAGTTTCCTTAATTGTAGCATAATTTACTATTTTTGGCAGTTTTTTGGGTCTTAAACTTCTGGAGCCCTTTTGAGGCCCTAAACGATGTTTTGTTAGAAAACCGGAAAACCCATTGCCTACAATAGGGGTTTATAGTTGAAAGTTGTATTCCTCAGATAAATATTTATAACAAGGTATCATTCGTGTCAAACAAAAATTGTATGCCAAAGTTACATCTCCTAGAAGTTAATGTACCAATTTACCCCAACAAGGCCCACAAAATTTTGGCACAACATCTTCTAAGGTTAGGTTTTTGGATGTTTAGGGTTTTCCATTGTTTCTCAATAATAAATAGGCCTCCAAGCCTCATTTTAATAAAGTTCAGAAGGCATGTAACCGACACATCTCTTCTTAGAGAAAATATACCATTGTCTGAGCTAATTTACTTCCAATCTGCATGTAACAATTTTAAGTACTTTATTATTAATGAATTAAAGTTTTGTTTTCATTGTAGCTATGTGTTTCTATTTATTTATGTATTTCATTTCATTCTTGCATAAATCTAGATCAGTGGTATTAGAGCAATCTTCTCTTTCTTTGTTTTTCTGTGCATGTTCCCAATGAGGTCAGGGTATAAGGAGTTGGGACTTGAGTTGGTTGAACCCTTGCAAGGTTGTCCCCACCGACACTAAAAAATCCCACGAGGAAAGAAAAGAAATATTAGTGAGTAGGATATCCTATCAAACTACTGCTTGAGGAATCCCTCAAGTAGCAAAGGAACGAGATGATGAATAATTTTTCCCAGATCCTTCAACAGATGCCAACATGCCATGCATCTTCATCCAACAATCACTTTGGAGGCACTAACCCCTTCAAGGTACAAGTTAACTTTGATATCCCTATATTTCAAGTTTTTAAATATACAAAAATGTTGTAGGTAAATGGTTAAATATACTGGAAGGATATTTTTCGATTCATGTTTTTTATGATAGGGAAAATATTACTTTTGTGCTCCTTAATGCTACCCCCCATGTCAAGGAAAGGTGGGAAACCTATTGTGAGAAAAAGAATGAAAGGGAGCTCTCACTATTTTCAGCTACACCCACTTGGAATTCCTTATGAGATGTGATCAAGGAACATGTTGATGGTGTTGCACCTACCAACTTTCACGGGATCTCCTTGGTATGAAGTCCCAACTAGACCTCACACTGTTTGGTGTAGGAGTCCCATTTGATATGATAGCCTTGTTTCCATTATCTTAAAGATATCCCTTAGCTCTTTCTTGTCAGGATGTGAGAGTGGTCTTCTTCATCTTTGAACAATGAGGTTCATGTGCTTGTTGAGTGCTAGAATTACTTGCATCAAGGTGCTTTCACTGTGGAGGGAGAGGGTGGAAGTGAGTCTCTAGTTGAAAGGGAAAAAGTCCCAACTCTATTAGAGACACACAACACAAAAAGACATGCATAACTTCCAGAGAATAAATCCACACGGATGTGAAAGTCACAACACAAAATAGAAGATAGCACGTACAACACCTAACAAAGCAGTCCGCGCTAGTGGGATAATCTTTATAACAAGTTTATGGGAAAGTTTATGTTTGATGTCCGGTGAGGCAACCCACGTGGGCAGGACAATGTTAACACTCATACAACACATTTTTGTAAATAAATGTATTAGAGCAACCGAAAGAGTTCAATTGTTTAACAGTGGTTAAAGAAACATGCATTACAAGTGTTCAATATTATTCTCACAAATAGTTACAATACATGTGTGAAAACATGCTGACATGTTATCAGGCTTTAGAATTAAGCGAAAGTTCCAAGAAACATTGGTACACCATACATCACTAACCCCATCAAAAGGGCGTTGGAGCCACTGCTCGATCCTCAAAGAAAATACTACAGACTCTCAAGGATATGCGGGAGGAGCCAAGGTGAAAAGTCTTTTGCATGTACAAATGAGGGGTATTTATAGCCAAGGGTAAAATTAGACCTTGTGACTATTCAACTCACCTCATGACTATTTGACTTTCATGACTTTTCAAATTATATGACTCTTTAGATTACATGTGGGTCTCTTGGACTTCCATGTTACATTACATTGATTTACAATAGTATGACCCATAGTAGTGATGTGGTTTACATGACTCATGACACAACTTGACACGACAGTGATGGCGTGTTCATGTTATTGGTGGTGTCCATGTTGAGATGTAGTAGTTCTAAGTGATGGATGTCCTCTTGGTGTATCATAGCTTCACCTCCACATGGCAAGGTGTGTAGAGTCTTCGATGGTCTTCGTGTTCGCTTGATGTTGCATGTGCACATCGCTCCTTTTCTTGTGCTTTGGCATGCTTCACATGTTCGTCCATTATCGAGAAAATCTCCTCACATGTTCATCCATTTGCGAGAAAATATGCTCACATGTATCATCTGTTCACGAGAAAATATCATCGTATGCATTGTTTGTTTGCATGTTCGGGAACAAATCTCCTTGCATGTGCTCTCCTTGTTCATCCTGTCCATCATCGTATCATGTCTTATCAATGTACCTATATCTACAATCACTTATGACGAGACAACATCAAATCCATAAACCTCCTAGTCTACCATGATGCATTGTCACTCTTTCAAATGCAGGTGCTTGGGAGAGAGGACAAGGCTACAAAACTGTGTAAGGAATATTTTGAGCTGGGATGTGGGCTCCATGTACTATTGGCAAAAATTGTGCAGAAAAAACTAGGAGACTGATATGGACAATCTCGACCGGCAGTGACTGCCCATGGGATCTGGCTCGGCTGGCAGGTATATCTGCACAAATTTTTGGAGGAAGTAGTGTAGGAAGTAGAGGGGCTTGGTAGCAAAAACTGCGCAATTCCTCCTGGGAGCTAGTAGTGGGCTATAGGAGGCTTGAAGGGAAAAAATGAGCATTTTTTTTAGGGGGATGGTAGTGGGCTGCTGGTGAAAACTAGGCAAATGCTAGGAGGCTGGCCTGCTGGACATCCCATCATAGTTTTTGAGATGAGTGGGATGCTGGGCTGCAGGACATCACATCGCAGTTTTTGAGTTGAGCGGGATGATGGGTTGTTGGACATCCCATCACAGTTTTTGAGTTGAGAGGACTCGCTGAGAAACTTCTGCACTATTCTGGGTGACAGTTGGTTTGGTCGATTCCAGGATCGCATAGTGCAGGCTGCTTGGGAGACAACCTCAAACTTTGCGCAATTCTCAATAGTAGTACTTGCTCACTGAGTGCTAAGACTGCACAATGCAGCTCAATGGGGGTTTGACTATTGGAGGGTGGTTCGGTCGTCAGAACTTCAACAAAATGACTAAGTGTGTGAGTGAATGAACTTGTGCATATGTGATCTTGCGAACACACACTCAACATTACTCGATGACAAGACGCCTCAAATCATCAAGGCAACATATACTTAGTGTGACTGACCGATGGTGTGAGCAACAAGTGCGACACTTGTGATAGATCATTGAATGACCATGATGACGCTTGCGTGACAGTGCATACAACTTCGTGTGTGAGTGTGACGGATGCTTACATAGTGAATACAACTTCTACACATGAAACAAGATCTTGTGCATGACTAGAACATGGCTGCAAGCATGACATTGTGACTAACATGAGAAAGATTGTCCATTGAACATTCAAGCGAGGAGGGTTCAAAGACTCAACACGAGCTCACAGGGTGAGCCTGAGTGCTTGCAAACATCAAGTAAAAACCTAAGGGAGGCTCCAAAATTGGATACAGGCCAAAGTTTTGGAGGGTGTTGCAATTGCTACAACACTTGGAGACACACTGGTTGAACTCCAACTTCTCTATTTTGGTCCCTTGACAAAAAAGGGACTTGGTATTTGAGGGAGTATTGAATCACTATGCAGGTTACTTTTCCTCCCCACTTACCCCATGGATAGACATGGTTCACCTTTCGCTAACTCAGTCAAACACAACAAGTTTTAGCTTGATCACAATGTTTCAAAATCAAGAAGCGTAGTTTGGCTCTCGAGTTAAAAATTTTCAGGGTATAAGTTTTCATCTCTAGTGTTGCTCCACTACTAGAAGGCCTGGATAGTACCCTAGAAGAGTCACGCAAGAACACACACATTTCTCCACTTCCAGCGAGCCTGGTCAGTACCTTGGTGGAGTTGCATGCTTCACCTCTTTGCGCAGGAAGCCTTTCTCTTCTTTTACCTTTGTATTTTTTTTAAAGAGGACTATTCATAGCCACTTATTTATTTTTGGGGTGGAAGAGGGATCTCGACTTATTGAGAGGAGAAGAGGTTGTTCCTTCAGAAAATCATGTAAGACCTTTGAGATAGGTTTCCTCGTTTAGATTTCCCCTTCTCTATTTCTACTACTTGGATGAGCTTGAACACACAGAGTAGAAGGTTGGGTACAAGCATGGGGTTTCCTAGTGTGGACACAGGTTCATGTTTGGACCCAAGCTTCCCTTGTAGACATCTTGTATTTTCTATCAAGACTTCATCGACTGAAGGTTATAACCAAGCATAGAGTGTAGGAATTTACAGGGTAAGTTCCTCAGATAGAACACCAAAGGACACTTCTCAAAAACAAATAACAGATCAATACACCAGTATTCTTGATGTGGTTAAAAGCCTCAAAGAGGGAAATAGTCCATGACCTAAGCCAACATGGCCACTCCAGGCAATTTATTAATAAAAAAAGAAAATTTACATAAGATCCTCTCATGAACGATCAACCTACAAATAACCCTCCATGCTCTTTAAATAGAGATCATGGACCAATCAGGTGCTAAGCCATAGATCAAGTGTTGGTAATATCGAGGAGAGAATGAACTATTGGATCACTTCATGTCTAGAACATATCGTGATTTTCGGATTGTAAGTTACAAATGGACATACTAAAGAAACACACTTTACCTAACTCTACACTAGACCAAGTTATACTTAACTATTTCCTATGTGTTGGAATATCCTAACATCCCCCCTTAAGAACAACTTGGGATAGGATTAAAGGATGTAAAAATATGACACAATAGGAGAAGGAAGGAGGCATTAGAGCCTATCCTCCCTTAGTGACAACTTCCTGGACTCCAACCATAAATATAGGTTTAATAAACCTCGCCTCTGTGAGAGCCTTTGTAAATATGTATGCAACTTGATCATCGGTTGAACAATATTGCATTGCAAGAACATGGTCATGAATGAGTTTTCTAATGAAGTGCATGTGTAGTTCAATGTGTTTGTTGTGATAATGTTGGACTGGATCTTTACATAGTTGAATGGCACTTTAAATATCACACCAAAGTGTAGTCAAATGTTGTTGCTAAAAGCCAAACTCTGACAGGATCTGATGAAGCCACATGGCTTCCTTACTAGCTTGTACGACGCCACGATACTCTGCTTCTGCTGAAGAAAGAGAAATGGCACTTTTTTTCTTGCAAGCCCATGTCATAGGTCCAGAACCAAGAGTGAACACATAACCTGTAGTAGACTTCTCATCATCAGGGTCACTAGCCCAATCGGAATCAGTGAAACCAACCAAAAGAGGAGATGCTTTTGCACTGTAATGAATCCCAAACTGAATTGTACCTCGAACATAATGAATTATTATTTTAGCTACTTTCCAATGAATTTCATGTGGGTTTTGAATAATCTGGGAAATAAGGCCAACAGAAAAGGAAAGGTCAGGATGGGTATGGGTCAAATACAAAAGTTTTCCTACAAGCTGATGGTATAAGGTAGCATCAACTTCAGGGGAAGTACAAGTGACTGAAAGTTTGGCTCCAAACTGAAAGGGAGAAGGGGTTGACTTACAGTCTTCCATGTGAAAGTGTCATAGAAGATCATAGGCATACTTGGAATGGAAAAAGGAAATACCTTCCTTGATTGCAAGACTTGAAGACCAAGAAAATAATGCAAGGTCCTAAGTTTGTCATTTCAAACTGCTTTTTAAGGCTAGACTTCACATGGTTTATAAGGTTGGGATCACTACCAGTAAGGATAAGATCATCAACATAAAGAATAAGAATGATAAGAGACTTACCCACTTGCTTGGTGTAGACAATATTGTTAGAATGACACCTAGATAAACTAGTATCTAAAATAAAGCTATTCATTTTGACATACCAAGCCCGAGGGGCTTGCTTGAGACCATAAATGGATTTCTTCAGGTGACATACAAGGTTGGATTCTGTTCGTATAAAGGCAAGAGGTTGTTCCACATAGATTTCTTTATCCAAGTCCCCATGCAAGAAGGTAGATTTAACATCCATTTGATGGACTTCCCATTTGAAAGATGTAGCAAGGGAAAGAACAAGGTGGATAGAGTTCATTTTGGTAATAGGGGAGAAGGTTTCAATATATTTAATGCCTTCAACTTGTGAAAAACCCTTAGCAACAAGATGAGCTTAATGTTTACCAACTTTTCCATCTATTCCAAACTTGGTTCTGTAAACCCATTTGCATCTAACAAATTTTCATCCCTTTGGAAGAGGAACAAGATCCCATGTATCATTTGCTAATAATGAATGATATTCTTCATTCATAGCTGCGACCAAATCTGGATGGCTTGAAGCTTCTGCAAAGGTTCCACGATCATAATTCACTGAAGCTTGAGCCAGTAAAGAAGAGGCGCTATCGAACTGAGAACGTGTACGTCGTTGATCTGTAGGATCCCCTGCAAGAGCACCTGCTGCATCCCAAGTAGAATGGACCCATTTTGTAAGCTAAGGAGCTAAAGGAGGATCCTAAGAAGGTGGGGGAGGATTATCATCCTTGCAATCTGTTAGAGTCGGTCTAGTCAGTCCTCCGTCAGAGATCAAAACTCTTTATGCATTTCATTTTTAGGTGTCGCGCTCCATTCACCCAGCTGCATTTCGCTAGGGGCATGCCATAATCTGACGGAGAAGGTCATGCTAGTCATTCCCCCTCATGTCTGGCTCCTGCTGACTCAGGTCTTTTGTTAATAGTCATCAAAGTCCATGACAGTCAAGGTCTGGTCCTTTAAAGGACAAAAGTCATTTTCGATGTTTAGGTCTAGGAATTCATCAATTTGGTCTTTGAACATGTCTAGTAAATCCATGCAGGCTAGAGTGAGGCCCTTACACAGTTATGATTCAGAGAGCTTCATCGTCATGTGGATAGACTTTGACTCTTCTTCAAAACTCTGTTTTGAAGAAAAGTCAAACAGTGTCATTTATGACAAAATTTTCAAAAATGTCGTTAGTTGATTTCTTCAGATGCAGTCATGGTTTCTGTGGCCAAATGTCTTGTCGAGAAATCCCTGCAAAGAGTGCCGAAAATTTCATCATTTGAGCTAAAATTTCAAAGGGAAAGTGAAAATCAGTGTGTTTTAAAGTCAGTGAAAAAGTGTCAAAACACAACATTAGAAAAATGGGTTTTCAAGGAAGCAAAAATTTAACCCATCACTTCCAAGGCTATATATACAAGTTTTCATCAAAATCAAGGGCATTGTGCTAATCCAAGCCTTGGAGAAACGTTGCAAAGGGTGTGAGTGTGCATCGTGAGTGTTTGAGTGAGTTGGAGGTGGTTTCAAGGAGCGCGGAGCACATAATCAGGGGCGCGACGAACACAGAGGGCGCGGCGCACACAGAGCCTGCCCACAGTTCAAACTTTCCACAGGCACGGTGCATACCCAGGGCGCGACACACTGGGTTTTGCGTGCGGTGCACACAGACCAAGGGCTGAAACAAGGCCAAATCACCTCCAAAATTTTGTGAAGCCCATCAAATTAAAAGGTAGGCTCTTTGACATCATTTGTTCATCAAGTTTTATCAATGATATGATGGTTTATACCGATGTTTGAATGCAACCAAATGCATAAAATCAACCATAAGAAATCACCAAAAACCATGATGGATAGGGTTGCTAAAGTGTGTTGTTAGTGCCAAGGTTCCATTCCATCCATCATTTTCCCCTCACCTACCATTTTTCCTATCCTCCCTTTCTCATTTTTCTTAATATCCCTGCCCTAAATTACTACCAAACCCTCTCCCCTATCCCTCCACTATTTGATCAATATGACACCCCAAACCCTACCTTGTTAAAACCCCAAACCCTACCCTATCAAAATACCCAAAATCCTCCCATATCCCTAAAACAAATTTCTCCCTATAACCCCTATTCCCATTACATTACTCCCTTCCTAATACTCCCTGTTTCATTGTTCCCCTTGGTAACAGATATCACAAAGGCACCCAGCCTCACACCATCATCAAAGGGCAGCCTAATCACAGTCCACACTGCAGTCATGACATCATAGCATTCATCAGAGTATGAGATGGAGACACAAAGTGACTCATCCTCAGAAGAGCAGGCTCCCAGGAGACATCACAAGAGTGGCAAACACATCAGGGATGGGCCCACTACCCTCACTGAATTACAAGCATGCCCTCTTGCCATGTCATGTTTCTAGCACCTAGGATGTTTTGAATTTTGTCAAAGGGTGGCAAATGTTAGAGTTCATCATGAGTTGACCCATCTATTTGTGCTTCATCTACCAGTCTATCTTGGCCGGGGTCACTTTCGCATTGACGCCCAAAACTATATCAGTGGCAACAGGTATACCAAATGTTGGAGAATAGTGGCATAAGAAGAAGAAGGTGGATAGGCAACACTATGAGCCTTACATGAAGGCCATATTCTTGAGTCAACTCACAAGAGTCTTTCCCTTTAGATACTTGAAAGATGAGTATGCTCCACTCATGAGATTGATCATGAAATACTTCAGCTATGAGGGGAGGTTCTCTTGACTATATGCCTATCACATCCAGTTGCTCATGCACTTCACCAGGGTGAGGATGATGAACATCCTGTTTTTCATATGTAGGAACATAGAGAGGATGAACACATTCATACTGCATAAGACCCCTCAGCAGCAGCTTAACAGTGTGTATCACTTTGCTCTTATCCGGATTTTGGCAGATCATCAGTTGGGATTGCAAGGCATTGCTTGGGAGGACTTCATCTCCTGTGACTTCTTCAATGCATCACAGGTGCTATCAGAGCCAGAGCAGGAGATGGGTGGTCCTTCTCATCAGCATGAGCACCATGAGACCACTACCATGCTATTTTTTGTTACATATCAGAGAGGCAGTAGGCACTTGTTTGCAGCAGCAAAGTGAGTGTTATCTCCACCTAGGGTGGAAGGGACCTCGCTTCCGTCATCAATGGCACAGGTACTGGACAAGGGCAAGAATCCCATGCATGATGAGGGGCCATCAGGTGTACAGGAGACCGATGTCATCCTCATTCAGGATGATGAGGTAGAGGCAGAGAATGCCCAACTTAGGATGACCATTCAGGAGTAGGACACAAAGATCCAAGACTTGATACTCAATGTGGAGAGGGCCAGATGGATCATCAAGTATCTAGAGCAGAGGAACAAGCAGCTTGAGGACCAGTAGGCAATCATGGAGCTGCAAAGCATCCGTGAGAATCGATAAGCTGCCTAGCAAAGGAGGATCGAGCTCACTACCTTGGAGCAAGAGATCAACAATGACCGTGAGTCATGGCTAGAGTGGATCAATATCCACCTAGAGAGACTATTGGAGAAGGCCAACAGAGACAAAATCATACTAAGGAGGATGTATTGTCATTACAGGGCACAGAATATGAGTGCAAAGGCCCGGATAAGGAGCTTGAAGGCCAAATTGAGCAGAGCAACAAAAGAGGCAAAGGAGCAAGATCGACTTCGAATCTTGGCTGAAGCTTCTGTGGCCCAGCATAGTGCCTCTTAGAGAACCTCCAGCCCAAATTTTGAGAAATTTGGGACAATTTTGGTCACATGGAAATTTTTTTGGCACAAACACAGGCTTTTTCTCTATATGCGCCGCGCCACTGGCGCGGGGCGTAGGATTGGGAGCTCCAAATGAGAAATGGTTTGCATTTTTGGATTCAGCATGCAAAATCATGACTATTAGCATTTGGGCAAGAAATTTGGGCATGATTTGAGTCTCCAGGAGGTCAAAAACACCCAAAAAATGGCCTCACTGCCCCTATTTTGACACACAGGAAGCAGACTTGGGAGAATGAAGATTTGGAGGGGCAAATGAGCTCCAAATTCAAAAATTTCACTTGGGTTAGAAAGTAGACAGGACAGGCTTTCCAAAAAGAACACCTAGGCACATTTTGGACTCCTTCAAGTGCCTCAAAATAGGCATCAAAGTGGCACGACACATACAGAAAATGGCACGACGCATATAGGAAAAAAGGCCCAATTTGCCTCTGTTTCGCGAAATTTCGATTCACGACTTTTCATAAGTGGGACCTCTCACCTACACTTCATTTTTTTGACACCAAAGGGGGATTTTAAAGTACTTTCACTCCAGATGGGCATCTATCCAAGTGGCAAAGGAAGGAAAAGGGTCACCCAAGCCATTTGTCATGTTTGTGGCGCTGCACCTGTAGCTGATGTTTGGCTCTCCACCTTCATTTTGTAATGATTCGAGTAACTCCCCAACCCTTGGGCGTTCTATCTCTTCATGGCACATTCTATATATTGTATGCAGACTATTTGCAAAGGGTTGGTTGGCTTGTAACCTCTGGGAGTCTGTGGGAAAGAAACTCTGTTTTTGCATTGTATATTTTTTACAGAGAATTAATGAAAGGCAACGGCTCTGTTTCATGAGATTCGTGTGGTTGTGAGTGTAGCAAACATGTTTCTTATCTTTCATATGTATCTTGTTATGTTTCATAGTTCATTTCATATTCATTTCTAGTGAAATTTTCTAAGTTGGATAAGGTAGAATTCAATTTTATTGCTCTGCCTATGGGAAAATTTCATGTTCAGTGTTCATTCTTCTGTTGAAAAGGATTCATGTTGTCCATGCCCTTTTCACCCTCTTAATCAATCTCTCCATTCCGCACTATCTTAAACTAAATTGCTAGGCTTTCCGCCTATCTTGCCTCACGAAGTAATATGTGCCTTTGTATTAAGTTCTCTGTTCATTGAGGTCCATTAGTCCCATACCATCCCAGAAACACTGTCATTCATAAAAATCACTTCTTGTATCCATATTCACTTACTAGCCTAAGATAAATATTTCGTTGTAAGTCATCTCAGGTCATTTATTTTATCTATTCATTGAGTGTGACTCGGAGAGAGCCCTCTCCTGTTCTGGCAGGGCTAGCTACCAGACTGAGCTTGGTTTGTGGTTACCCTGAATTTTGCCTTCCTTCAGCCAAAGGCAGATTTAGGTGCTAACACTATCATCATCTGAAGAAGAAATATTTTCAGAAGTAGAAGGGATAGAGAGAGGTAGCACATCTGCCAAACTAGGCTCGTAAGCCAATATATTTTAAGCAAACTTTACATCTCTTCTAATGATAAAATTTTTGGACTTAAGTGGAATAAGTCTATATCCTTTGACATCTTCAGAATATCCAACAAAATTAAGTTTTTCACTCTTAGGTTCTAAACCTTATCTGCAATATGGGCCCATGCTTCACTTCCAAAAACATGAAAGTGACTTACATCTGGTTTAATTGAGCTCCATGCTTCTTTTGGAGTGATATTCTTTAAAACCTTAGTAGGAGTGTGATTTACTATGTAATTTGCACAGTTAATTGCTTATGCCCAAGACTAAGTCCTTTAGATTGAAGCATACAATTAGCCATTTCCTTTAAGGTGCGATTCTTCCTTTCAACTACACCATTTTGTTGTGGAGTATATGGAACAGTATGTTGCATTTGAATTCCATGCTCAGTGAAAACATTGACGAATTTGTTGTTAACATATTCTCTACCATTATCATATCTTAGCTTAAGAATTTGATGTCCAGTTTGTTTCTCAACAAAGGCCTTAAAGGCCAAGAACATGTTAAATACTTCACTATTGAGTTTTAAGAAGTATACCCAAGTGCGACTGGAGAAATCATCAATGAAAGTTAAGAAATACTTGTAGCCAAAGAATGAAACAACTAGAAGTGGACCACATAAATCTCTATGCACAAGTTGTAAAGGGGCTGAGGCGTACCAAGAGGCACATTTTTCAAAACAATCCCGATGATTTTTTCCAAGTACAGATCCAGAACAAACACCATCTTTGTAAGATACCATAGGAAGACCTGCCACCATATTTTCTTTACATAGATTTTGAAGGGAGCGATAGTTTAAGTGACCAAATCGCTCATGCCAAAGTTTGCTCACTTCATCATTATAAGTAACAAATACTGAGGGAAGAATTAATGATCTGAATTAGATCCATGAAAATTATTAGAGTTCTATGACTGTATCAAATCAGGATAGACTTCAAAACCTTGTGAACGAAGAGTTATCAGGAAGACCTCTGGATAGTGGCAGATTGTAGCCAGCAAGGAATGACGAGGATCTCAGTCAAAGCGCGCTGACCGAGGCCCATGGATACCACACAGGACGCAAACTAGCAGTTAGGAAGTCCAGATTAGAGAACGGAGGTCGTTTTTTATGCGCTAAGAGCTAATTATGCATTAGTGGGAAAAACCCCTCGAAATGGATAGGCCCCGAGTGCTCGGTCATGAGGAAAAGCTAAAAACCGTGGGAAAAGTGCTAAAGCAAAAGACAGGCCCCGCGCTCCAAAACTGGCGGAATATCGGAGGCATGTCGGGCGGTAAGTGGATTTGACAGGAGCACGAGTGATTCCATATATTGCATGGTGTGTGTCCAGTGGATGAGAGAGAAAACTGCTTCTCATCACGGCCTAACGTTCGAGCAAGTCAACTGTGCAATATGAGCGATAACAGTAGGATCTGGGGGCCCTAGATATAATGACGGAGATTGCGCCCAATGAATGACCTGATCTGGAGGAAGAATTAAGTTGCGGCATATAAAAGTTTAAAGTCCGATTTGACCATTGAGTTGGCGGATGAATCATTACACAACGTAATCGAAATACCGAACCATTTGAGGAAGAGCTAGCGTAGTTCGTGAGAGGACACGTGGCCACTTCCCCGCGAGATGTTACATAGTGGGGATGACATCGAGGCAGGGTACTTCAAGCAAACAGCAGCAGGTGATCTGAAGGGCGGAGAGGAAGTGAAAAATCATGAAACAAATTGGCTTTAAGCCATGAACAGACAGAGACAGAGATAAGGAGAGCGCGAAGTGAGCACTACAAGAAAGAAGGAGACAGTGAGACAGAGAGACAGAAAATGGAATAAGAAAGAAGCAGAAAACAAAGAGCCGAGCTAACCTGCATAGTAAGGTAGCATCGAGCAGACAAAAGACTTGAGAGGCTTGAGTAATCCTTGAGAGGATATCTATCAGGAATTGGGTACCAAATTGGACTCATCCCACTCAAGACCAGTTGAGGTCGAGACTTAGTAAGGAAGAGTCTGTGCACTCTAGTGGCTTGGGGAATCCAAGAACCACCCTGCTAAGCATCATCTGTTTCAAGAGACTCAAATTGAGCTCCTCATTGTAAAAACTCTACTTTAAAGACACAATAAGAAAAGGACATCATTTAAAGCTATACCAAATACGTAGCCCAAGAGGATTGGGTGAACTCCTTGTTAATTTGTTGTGTTCTTGTATTTGCTTACTGTGTTTCTCTTATTGTTTTCCCTTTTCCAGTGTCTGTGTATTTTGCAATCTGATCGATTCATTGCCTAAGATAACATAGACACACACTAGCACATGATTTTGTAATACCTTCATTCATTAATTAATTAACTGAGATCACTCACGAGTGATTTTCAAATCAGTTAATGAACCAAAGTTTTTAAACTTGTACAACCTTGTAGAATCATCAGCAATGCCAGTAGCTAAAATCTTTCTAGGATCTCTTAGGTCCTTAATTACAGTATCATGAGGTGAGAATTCAAAGATTTTACCGTCACTAAATGTGTTATATATATATAATATATATATATATATATATATATATATAATATAATATATATATATATATATATATATATATATATATATATATATATATATATATATATATATATATATATAAGGTTGCAATATAAGGTTGGAACACATAATACATCATTAAATTGACCATTGATTAGATGAATAGTTCCCATCCCTACAACACTAAGAGATCTATCATCACCAACATATATATTTTTGGTGTTACAATCATTTAAAGACGAAAACGTGGCTTTGTTTTAGAAGCTGTAGAATCAATGAGGCACTCATGAGAATGAAAAGAAAAAGATATATTTAGTGCATAACCAAACCGAGATGCTTGACAAACACATGCGAAAAGTGCAATTCCTGAAGATGAAGTTGAATTTGAAGAGTGCTCCAAATGGATGTTATGCTTCTTCATTGCTTCTTCCAAGGCTTCCATCTTCTTAAAGAATTTGGATTCTAAGTGGCCATCATGATTACAAAAGTTGCAATGCCTATTAGTCTTCTTCCCTTTGTTTTTATTTTCCTTATCAATTTGTTGAATTGATTTTTCATTTTGAGACTGAAATTGCTTAGGACCCTTTTTCGGTTTAGGACCAATATTTTTAGGATACTACTTCTTAGGATTCTTTGAATTTGGTTGTTGCTGGGTGGCTAAGGCTTTCTTAGAAGAGTTTCCAAGATTAAGAAGACTAACATGTAAGATTTTTTCTTGTTTTCTTATTAAAGAATCACAAAAGGCATCAAAAGAGGGTGACTTGTAGTCTTGTCCTTGAGAAATAAATTCCTCTCTAGTAGAATGGAAGGTGGAAACAAATATAGAGTAGGCTGGTCCCAACTTAGTAAGAATGGAATAGATAAGGCTACCATCTTCATTCTTAACCTTAACACCTTCCAAGAGAATTATAAGGGTCTTGAACTTGGAAAAAAAATCTTCAATTGAAGAAAAAATATTGGGGTCCAACATAAGCAACTCATTTTTGAGTTGATGGGCTCTAATTTCATTTTAATTCCAAAAACTTTAGTGAATTGTTTCATTGCTTCATTAGGGGTATCAATTTCTACGATATGGAATCTAAGGTCTGGAGAAATAGACATCCCTATCAACCCAAGTGCTTGATCTTGCCTATTTTCCCATTTGGCTACCTTATCTTCATCTTTAGGTTTAGTTTCTTGGCCTTAGACTATTCTGTAAAGACCTTTACTTCTAAGTAAATCCACAATGTAGGACCACCATTGGAAGTAGTTGGTGTTGTTATGAATAACTCAGCATGGACTTTCCATTTTAATAGAAATAGAAATTGTATATGTTGAAACTAAGTGTTCCAATGGAAAGATCTCGAAAAATTAGGTTGATTAAAAAAATAACGGCTCTGAAAATGACTTCTGGATGAAGAAGTTATGGATTTTTGAAGAAAAGTTGTTGAATATGCCGACGAAGTATGTGAATGTGCAGAAGTGAATTATAACGTTAGATTTAAACCCCCCTCTCCCTCCCCTCCCTTCCAAACTTAATCTAATTAGCTCACTTTTAAAAAAGATTTTATGTGACCCACTTTTATAAATAATTGAAAGTCACTTTTACAATGGTACTTTATGAGCTACCCACTAAATTGTAACTTAAATAAAAGATAAAGAGACTTTAGAATTATAAGTGACTCACTTTATAATGGGTGAGAACACTTTTACATAAAGTAACTTTAAAACAAAAGTTACAAGTGTTTTCTGGAAAAGTAACTCAACAAAAAAGAAAGACTTGAACTCAAGACCTCTATTCTCATAAAGTAACTTTGGACCAAGTGAGCTAGCTTAAAAGGTTAGTAACTTTTGGAAAAGATGAAGGGTTTTTTTTGTTCACTGAAGCTTTGGGGTGTGTGCTTACTTCAAAAATCCATTTTTCCTACAAAACAAAAAACCACACAACCCAACACGGACATACAGAAAAAACCAAACCTTATGGCTTGAAGTTATCTTTTGCCAAAAACTAAATATTTTCCTCAATGTTTCTGTTTTTCCAAGATCACACTAAGGCACGGTGGAAAAGTGCATATGCATGAGAAAAATCCTTCCTTTATGTTTCTGATTTTCCCAAATCACACAGAGTAGTGGGGCAAAGAGCATACACAGAAATGAAATGTATAGATCAGGTAATATAAAAAAGAGAGATAAATAAACTGAAATAAATAGAGAGATAAATAACCAAAACTGCAAATAAAGATTGTATACCTCCAAATCTTAAAAATGACGTAGCTAGGGCTACTGGAAACCTTTTCGCGTGAAACAAAAGGGGTTCCTCACTAGAAAAAATGCTCCTAACATAATAGATTAGTCCTCCCAGCCCGAAGCAGTTAGAAATAGTATATCTAGGAAACAAAGGTTGGATGCAATTGTACAGGCTTCCGATTTGGATCAGCAACGGATGCAGCCCTCAAATAGCTCTGATACCATGTAGGAATTTACAAGATAAGTTCCTTAGATAGAACACCAAAGGACACTACTCACAAAAAAATCACAGATCAATACACCAATATTCTTGACGTGGTTAAAACCCTCAAAGAGGGAAAAAGTCCATGGCTTGAGCCAATGCAGCCACTTTAGGCAATTTATTAATAAAAGAAAGAAAATTTACATAAACTTCTCTCATGAATGGTCACCCTACAAATGACCCTCCATGCTCTTTAAATAGAGATCATGGACCAATTGATTGTTACGCGATGGATCAAGTGTTGGTAATACCGAGGAGAGAATGAACCGTTGGATCACTTCATGTCTAGAACATATCGTGACCATCAGATTGTAAGTTAGAAAAGTACATAGTAAAGAAACACACTTTACCTAGCTCTACACTAGACCAAGTTATACTTAACTATTTCCTATGTGTCGGAATATCATAATAGTCTGGAAGCCACCAACCATTAAATAATAGCCCAACAAGCTATGTGTGTGATTGTGGACAAGTTGGCAAGGTAAGAGTCGATCGATTCACTGAATTTCGGGTGTGAGAGAGCCATACAGAGAGGCCATGAAACATCATTGAGGAACACATCATCTCGATGAGACAGGGTGGAGCCATCATTCTTATTGACAAGCATTGAATTGTACAGGACACATAGTCTTTGTATGCTTCGTTGGGTTGTAGAGGTCGGAATATCATTGATTGGCAACCATGAAGCATCAAAGCTTGAAGGTTGAGGGCTAGGTAAGCATGAATCACAGGGGTCAGGGCCACTACCCATTTCCATCGAAACAATGAAGCCCCCATTTTAATAAATTAACGATGTTGGTATTATTTGATATGTGAAAAATCTATTCTAATAACATAATTTTGGGTTGGAACATATATATAAGATTTGAGTCGAGTGGCCATAAACCTCTTGTGCAAGAGGCATAGGGCCAATAGAACATATGTTCGCAGGAAAAGTTCCCTAAGGAAAGGGTTGAATGCCTCAACAGACCAGGATAAGATAATCAACAAAAATCACTCAAACAAGTATGCCAATCATATGAACTACCAAACATGTATTTAGAAACATACCAGGGGATCCTACATTTGACTATGTTCCCGTAGGGTCCAAACCCTCTGCTTTCTCCAAGATGCATAGACCTACAAATCAATCACATAAGCATATACATAGTAGATAATTCAATGTTCATACATAGTAATATTTTAGATCATCATATATAAACATATAAACCATGATTCATAAGACGAAAACATATATCAAGAACAATACATGAGCTTCTTTATTGATTAACAGTAGTAAGTATAGGAAAGATACAACCTTATCTAGACCAACGGCACCGACGAAGCCTTCCTCCGAACCTGTCCAGCCTGAGCCATGAAGACAACCTCTCTAATAGGTGAAACTAGATGCTAGATAAGGATGTTGAGCATATATCCAAAGGCAACCAGGGTTTCCTAGAGATTGGGAGCCCAGGAGGCATGGTAAAAAAAAAACTTGATCTGTGAGAAATTGAGTATAATGTCGATATCCTTCTTCTTGTATGCATTAGGCATACCCAAGGGGTGTATATATACCACCTCAAATTGGTTATTTTAGTTAGGCCACGGGATCCTATAGGTTGGCTCTTAGTAAAACTAGTAAACCCTGCTTGAAAAATAACATTTTATTTTACTTTTTCATAGTTTAAAAGGTGTATGTGGGTATAATGTTATGGTACTTGTGTATGTAAGTGATTCAGTATGGGAAGAGCCACGTATGGAATTTGACATACTCTTTTTTAATATAAATTCAAGTCTGCATAGGGAAAGGGATTGACCAGGGCCATAAAAGAGCATTAGGTCTATAGGAGTGTTGAAGGATGTTATAACAGATGCCCCCTAATATATGAGGTCATAAGGGGAACATGATGACCGAAATATATTAAGAATAGAGAGAGGATTCATCTAGAAACCTGGGAGGAAGTCACTAGATACTAGCCCATCGAATACCTATGGAAAGAGTAAAAAATGAAACTCATGTCTGAGGCGGGCATACCCATGCTCAAAAGTAGTAAAGTATGTTTGCTAGTCAAGTATAAAGTGAATCCAAAATGTATACATAAGTGTACAAAAGGAACTGAATAATACATAGTGGATCATCAAATCATAGCCGTGAAATAATATAGAGGAGCTATGTCTCAATATCACATATAGAAGAATATCTAATCAATGATGCTATAATATTGTCTGATCAATGATACTACATAATTGATCCTCATAAGAGTACAAAGTCATATAGGTGTAATTATGGTATTACATAAACTCGAGTGCTCATATATAATATGATGTTGTGAAAGATTGCAACATATAAAGTTGAGAGTTGTCACTGGCAGAAAAATGAAGGAGATGTAAGTGAACCAAGATGTTAACACAACCCGAGGTCTTCGCTGACTACATAAGGTACATTTCTATATTATGGGAATAAATGAGTTGAATTCGACCATGTGAGAAATCATTTAATTACCAATCATTGATGTATACCATTAAAAAACATGAGACAACTCACCAATAATGATAATGAGTGTCAAGGTACCCCAATGCAGTCTAACAAGTGTGAATATATGTGTTGAAGTTGAACACTTGAAAGAATCTATCAATCAGGATACATTGATGTATTCTCGCTGTCAATAGTGAAGGAGTCTTCCACTGATGACTGTAAACCCTAAGGTACTAAAAAAATAACTCTAGAAATTGTTCCCAGAGAAATGATTTGGAGTTGATGGGAAAATATATGCTGGAAGGAAGGAATTAAAGCATCCCACATCAACCAACACGAGTGTAACCCGCAGGCCATTAATTTGGAAGAACTCAGACAAAGAGAGATGAAGTAACCATTCCAAAGTACATTTCTGATGTACATAAGATGTGACTAGTGCACAACAGAAATCCTCTGATCCAACCACTAATGGAATATGACATAGAGGAAAGGAATCCACCAATAGGGTCAAATGGAAACCAAGGTACTAAACGAATCCCAATGTGTGATAATGTAATATGATGTCGAACACAAGGGAAACCACTTAGTCAAAGACCCATAATTTTGATTGATGCTAAGCACAAGGTCACCTATCAATGATGTAAATAGGGCAAGGGTGAAACTCTAGGTCTACTCTCAGAGAAAATTTTCAATTTGATAAGAGAAAATCTGCTAGTAAGAATTCAATGGGGACCTTCTTAACCAACATGAGTAAAGGACCATGTCGCTGATGTGATGTTGAGAATAACTTGGCAGAATCGATATGGCTAATAGATATGAGTCAAGAGACACCACAAAATGGCCAACAATAGGTTTAATTCCTTTGAAAAAAAGCACGACTTGATGTGACAGTATGGCAACATAAAATAAATTTGTATAAGTTTGCAATGCAGGAGGCATTAACAAACTCTCCATATGATTGGAAGAGATAACCAACCGATGGAGGACTAACTCAAGAACAAATTTATGGCTTCCAAAGTCAAAATAAGTCCCATCCCGAGGGAGGAAAGACTCATTTTAAGAAATTTGTTCAAGGCTGAAACGAATGACTCTTGCTACCATCAAATGATGAAGAAACTTTCCTGTTACCTCTCTTTTTTTGGAATAATTTTTTTGTCTTTTTCATATTTAAAGCTGGAAAAAGGATAAAAGAATGCCTATGGTACAATGGAGAGAAAAGGTGTCAAGGTAAAGTGCACTAGTTCTTGGAACTGGAACATTCCTATGCTCAATGAAAGGTGGTGGATGATGGTCATTAACATTGAGGGGATGTTCCCTCCGAGGGAAAGGGTGTTAAGTTGCAAAGGCTAATGAATGCATGGTTCGAACTTGTAGAAAAGTCATGGTAAAAAGTGGCTTATACATGAGTCCAAATCAAGCCGGATTAAGGCCAAAAGAGGTGCAAGTGGTCAATATGTAATGCAATAGTACAACTAAACACATGGGAGCCTTTAGGGGTATAAATCCAAAATAATAGCGAAGAAGAAGAAGAATGAGGCTTCATCGCATAGTCATGGCGGGACTAAAGAGGACTCCTGAGCCTACTCAATATATGCAGCATGGGAAACATATGCTAGCAAGGTTCTAAGTAGGAAGCCCATGGAAGGAAAGGCTCTACCACTAGGTTACGATTTTACAAGATGACGAGTGGAAGAGGTTAAAAAATCCAACATAATGGGGTCGACCTTGTGGCTAAATATTACAGAATGAGGTCAAGATGTGCAATGCAATGGAAAAGTGATATGTCTTAATCTACATGCCAATTTAGAATACGATACCTACCATAATAGGTCAGCGATTGTGGAGTTGAAGCAATAAAAAAAATATCAATAAGTGATAAAAATTCTTTTTCACCCTGAAAGGAACCTTTCCCAACACTCCAAGAAAAAGTCAAAGTTCATAAAACAAAATAATAAAGTTTAAAAATGAACTTTTCAAAAGTAGGTTTTAAATTTTGACTTCAAAATAGAGTTTTAGACATACCCAATTTCATTTTCAGTATCCAAGTGTTGAGAAGAGGGATTTTGGAGAAAATTTGGGGAAAACTAATCCAACCAATTCCACCAACGAATCCAAAAAACATGAGATCTAGGTAATTTATGGCCTCAAAATCGTTCATTTCATTGAGAATTTCATAGATTAGATTGAAATTTTGAGAGGATTTTTAATTTTCAAAATCACTCTGCGTGTCCGCAAGTTTTGGCTTTTGAAGCAACGTATATAAATCCCTATACACGATTTAATGAAAGGAAAGTCATGTATATTCGCGACCGTATTTTACAGAAGTCATGTACATGTAGAGTAAGATTTTAAAAATGATATATAATGGATGAAATCCCTTAATTTTTCAGTATGTCGATCATTTGGAGGGAGAGTGAGCACACTGAGGTGGATAATGAGGTTTTGGATGATCAAGAATTGTTGGATGGATTAAAAAACTGCATATTTCTCAAATTATTCATGATTTCCAATATGAGAGCTCAAGCTTGATTATTGGAAATGTTGATTCATTATTGGGAATCATAGCAAGATAAATTCATCATAGATCAAATGCGTTTATAGATCGAAGTAGAGGATATCTACTTCATTACAGGACTCTCCCAAAGGTGAGAAGAAGTATATCAGAATGGGAAGGCCCGTGGAGGCCTTAATGTCACTGATTACATTGTTGTGTATTGTGCACCAGATACTAAGAAATTTGGTTCACAAGTCCCGATAAAACATATCACAAGTATGTCGATCAAGATAATTCTTTTTACCATTGCCAAGATAGCAGGTCCAACTTCATTGCATCAAGGCTCGAGAAAAAATATGTTTTTGGCAGTAGAATGCCAAAAACCAATAGTATATGATTGGTGCACATTGCTCCTAGTCAATATGAAGAAAAAATTGCCATCAATTAGACAAGGGAAGACAAATAACTTCGACTATGACACCATCCTCTGCTCATTTTTCTTTGATCAAATTCATGCGCTACAAACCAAAGTAGCATCTGCCATCAACATTCCTAGAGATCTGAGGATGGCTAGATGGGCAGATCTCATCAAGCGACTTGGCGAAGGTGAAGTCACTCTGGCAGCCTTTGATGACGAGTTCATCCACTGTGGGATAAACAAGGCATGGCCATAAAGGATTACCTATATGCCGGAGTAGATTTTAAGGAGGACCCGGAGTTAGCGCTACTCGAAAGAGTGACATGGGGCAATATTGGTAAGTTTTTTTTTTTTTAACATATTTGATTGATTTACTTATTTTTGAATATAATCTCAAGAAGTTTAAAGTATATTTTTGTGAAAAAAAAATCCTTACAATATTAAATGATCATGATGCAGATGTGGGAATAGTGAAATGAGAGAGTCTACCGAGGCACAGGTGTCATGGCAGAGACACAGAGAGAGTAACAATTGAGTTCAAGAGAGTTCTCCATACTATACCGAGGAACTTGGAGGGTCTGATTCGCCAGGTTCCAATGGCAGCAATAGAGGACCTATCCAAGGCTATACAGAGACGAGTGGTTGGCGTACCACGAGAGTGGGTGTGACTCTTCTGTCGAGTGGCGAATGCCATTCTCTTCTACCAAGATGATCATCTAGGGAATTCTCCATGAACTTTAGATGACTAATCTTTTTTATATGTACATGATCGAGCTTAAGCCCTAATTTTAAGGGCATTTTTCCACATTTTGTAATATTTTGAGACACTTATCTATCTATATATAGAGATTTCATTATGACTTGATCATATATACAAATGATTATTTGATGTTTTGATTATAATGTAATGAATGATTGATATGCCAATCCAATGCTTGGTTAGCTATAGAATCAGCAAATACAACAACTGATCATGGAATGTGAATGAAAGTAATAAAATTAAATGATCTTTGAAATAATCTCTCTCTCAAATATTGATGATGTAATAAAGGATCCCTCACACGATAAACATTATTTAATTGAGACACAATCAATTGTGAGTCCAAATAAACTACTAATGGTTCAGTACCATAAGATATTGCCTCAGAAAGTAAATTAATAACAGCACTATACTCAGCCATATTATTAGAAGTAGGACCAATACACATGTCTCTTCTAATCAACAACTCACGAGATGGATAATATATTACTGAAGTAGCAGAAGCTAAATTTTTAGTATGTCTAATAGCACCATCTCTGAATCCTAAGTACACTGAATCATCCATCGAAACCTACCAAATAAGATTGAAAACACCATCATCACCATGACACCTATAGACAAAAACTAAGACTATTTACAATATTTACAAAACAAAGCATATGCTAGGTAAGAGCCTAGGCATATTACTTCATGAGATAGAGCCCATTTCTAGGCTACTACAACACATTCCCTTCAGAATAAATCAATCATAAGCACCCTTCTTCAAGACCCTTTTAGCAATGAAAGGACCGTACCACATAGGTTTGGATTTTCCTACCCCCAAGGTGTTTTTATCTTGGTCATAGACCAAGACAAGGTTTCCTTCAGAGAAAACGCTAGGTCATACAGATGTGTCGCATTGAGATTTGAGTCTTTTCTTATTGGCCTCTTTCATTGTGGTGATATCTCGACGTTTCTCATTGAGATGTTCCAAATGAATAAGGTGCTCTTCAAGACTTGAGGTGTTTGGAAGAAGCTCGACTGCTAAACTTGAGAGATGGAATCTTGCATTCTATAGGAAAGATCGATTCCAAACAATAAATCAACTGAAAAGGAGTGAAACCCGTAAAAATATTAACAAACATTCAGTATTCCCATAGCGCAAGATATAGGATTATGTGCCAGTTGGACTTCGCTTGATTAATGGTCCTTTGCAGAATAGTCTTAAGGGATTTGTTAATAGCTTCAACTTGTCCATTAGCTTGAGGACAATAAGGAGACGAATTCTCCTGCTGAAATCCCAGTTTCGAAGCTAACTAAGACATCATTTTATTCTAAAAGTGACTACCATGGTTAGTGACAATCTCTTTAGGGATACTAAAACGTGAAATGACTTGATTAAAAAGGAATAGAGTTGTTGTCTCATTGTCATTATTAAAAGTGGGCATAGATTCAACCCACTTCGTAAAGTAGTCTATTACTATGATAATGTACTTGTGTCCCTTTACCTAAGCTAGGTTACAAGTAGTAAAATCAATTCCCCACTTAGTAAATGGACTGATGGTGATGACAAGAAAAAGTGGAGTTGGATGAGTGTGCATTTTTCGAGTATAAAATTTACAAGGATGGAATTTTTTGACCGCATCTATACAATCTTTGAAAATCGAAGTCCAAAATACCCTGCATGCAATATTTTTTGAGTTGTAGCAAGCCCAGATAAATGACCTCCACAAGCCCCACTATGGTAGTCATTCAACATTGACTTAGCTTCTTCTAAGGTCAAACATTGTCTAAGAATTGAATCAACCCCGCGACGATATAAAGTATCACCAATAATTAGATAATTCTTATCCAAGTTATGTAATTTTCAGCATTCGTCCTTAGAAAAAGACTGAGGGAACTTTGAAGTCTAGAGATATACAACGATGTATCCATACCAAGGATCTTGTGAGGAGATAAGAAAAATATGTTCATCCAGAAATGATTCTTCATAAGGACCATCTCTTTCACAAGGAAATTCCGAAATAAATTCTATGAAAATGAAAGACTTCTTTGATTTAGTTGACATAAATTCGAGTTCAAATTCTTGCAAAATAAAAATCCATGTATTGTATTTGCCCCCTATCACTTGCCTACCGAGGAAAAAATGAAATGGATTGGTGTCATCTAATACAAAGTATTTCCTCAACAAAATGTAATGACAGAGTCATTGAACAACATGAACTCACGCTAAAGCCAATTACTCAATATGAGAATACTAGAGTTCAGGACTGACTAAGCCACAAATTAGATAATAAATCGAATAATCTTTAAGGGCTTCCTCTTCTTGAACTAGAACCATATGTATAGTTAATTCTATCATTGCGAGTTACAAAAGGAAATCTCTGCTATAATCAGGTGGACTCAAAAGAGGAGCAGAGCTAAATTCCCTTTTCAAGGCATCGAAAGAGCATTGACCGAATTCGTCCCACAAAAATGAAACTCCTTTCTTAAGTAAATGCATAAATACTTTTGTGATCTCAACATAGTACACGATAAATTTCCTAAAAAATTGGCTTTTCTTTGGATACTTTGAAGTTGATGGATATTTGACAGGGGAGGAAACTGAAGTATTGCCTCAACGGCGAAAGGATCAACACTAATCCCTTCATTAAAAGCTATGAATCCCAATAACTAACCAGATGTAATCGTAAAAACACACTTATTAGGGTTCAACCAGATTTTATAATAACAACATCTCTCAAAAATGGGGCGAAGAAGTTTTGGATGTTCCATTCTCTTTCGAGAGTGAGAAACTAAATCATTCAAATAAGCTTCAACTATATGTCTAATGTCGTTGAAAGTGTATGCAATATCCTGCTGAAAGGTGCCCCTACATTTTTAAGGCCAAAAGGCATTTTCCTATATGAAAATGTACTTAAGGGGAAAGTAAAGGTTGCCTTATGTTGATCTTCAGGATGAATTTTTATTTGATTATATCTATAAAACTCATCCATGAAAGGAAATATTTCATTCCCAACACACTCATCAATGATCTGATCTATAAATGGAGTGGGGAAATTGTCTTTTGGAGAGGCTTTATTCAAATCCTTGAAATCAATGCATACAATGATTGTTTGTTAGGTCCCTATACTACTACTGTAACCCCTTATTGTTATTAGTGCAACCCCCTTATTATATTTTTGTGCCCATGTAGTCCCCATATTGTTATTATTGTGCCTCATAGAAGCCCACTATTGTATTATTATGCCCTTACATTATTATTGTTATGTTAACTCTGATTATATTATGACCCCTTAGACTCCTATATATCGAAAGGAGGTCTTGTCATTTGTATCATCCAAGAATTGTTCATTTGTGTAATGTAAAGGAGGTTGCCCCCTCAAATATTTCTAAGGCGTTTATCTCTCTTTCCTATCTTTTTGTGAGTTGGCTTCCTAACATTTGGTATCAGAACTTTGGATATTGGGTTTTGCTCCTCCAAACAGGTCATCGTGGAATTTCCGCTATAACGTTTTCACTATGAAGTTTCAAAAGCTAAACAAAAAACCCATTTGATAAGAGATCGGTATGAACCTTAAATCAAAATTTTATATCTTCTCTATCTATATTTTCGGAGATATGATTTGAGGAAGTTATGGTTTTTGAAAACTCCAAAATTCTATCTCAAACAGGTCATCGTGGAATATTCTCTATACTTGTTTTTCTACGAAGTTTCAGACTTTGAAATTAAAACCCATTTGAGCCAAAATGTTAGTGAATATCGAGCCCGAATTTCAGATCTTCTTTCACTATATTTGCAGATATACATCCCATGCAATTTAGGGTTTTGGCAGGCTCCCAAATTACATCCTAAACAGTTGACCTTGGAAAAATCGTTATAACTTTCTCTCTGAGCATCAGATTCAAATTTCATAAGCATTTACAGAAAGAGGATGGTCTGTACTTCCCTTTATATCATTTTTATGTCTTAAGGTTGAAACAATGACACATGGCACTTCATACAAGTTCTCTCTACTGAAAACAGATATAATCAAGTCATCTTGGGAGATTGGGAATAAATCTTTCTTGGAGAATCTCATTTCGATCAAACTTGTGGAATTGGAAGGAGGACACAAAGGGATACCGCAAGTTTCAATTCCAAACCTTGGAGATTTGAACTTTCAGAGATACAATAGATACAAGATCGAGATCTTAAAATCAACAAAAGGAAATATGAGGAAGTTTGATGGCAAGGATTCGGTAAATTGGATACTATAGATGGAGCAATATTTTGATATACATGAGGTGAAACTATTACAAAAGGTATGTATTTCATCTTCATATTTAGAACCAGATCAATTTTTATGGTATAAAGGCCTTTATTCTCATAAAACACTTGTTACATGGTCAATTTTCACAAAGGAAATGATAACACATTATGAGGATACAAAGAGAAACACCTTCTTTAGCCAATTGATAAATCTCAAACAGAAGTGTTCAATGGAAGATCACATTGAGGGCTTTCAAAAAATGAATATAAGGGAAAATGATATTCCAGAGAAGCAGAGGATTTATGTCTCCATAGGGACTTTAAAGGATAACATTCAACATGAGGTTCATCTTTGGGAACCTGATTCATTGGACAAGGCATTCAGGTTGGCAAGAAAAGTGGAAAGAAAAACTATGGAAACAAGGAAGTCTACCCCTCACAACTATAAAGATGGAAGTGTTGTTTCTCCTAGCCTTCCACAACCTCCAAGGTTGACACCACAAAAATTGGAAGCAAAAAGAGAAAAGGGGCTTTGTTTCAATTGTGATAACAAATACATTAAAGGTCACAAGTGTGTTGAGAAGAAATTATTTTACATAGATTGTGAAGAAGAGGAAGAAAAGGATCAAGAAACATTAAAAGAAGAGGATATAAACTAGGAACCAACCCCAGAGAAAGAAGAAATGAATCCAGCCATATCTTGTAAAGCATTGGAAAGAAGTACCACTCCTCAAAATCTCAAGATAGAAGGACATCTCAAGAAGAAAAAGGTTCAAGAAGTGAAAGATCACATTGAGAAAGAAGAAATGAATCCAACCATATCTTGTAATGCATTGGCCATAATTACCACTCCTAAAACTATCAAGAAGAAAAAGGTAACAATGTTGATTGATTATGGCAGTACCCATAATTTTATTCATTGTAAGATAGCAAAGGAATTGAATTGCTTCCTATATCCAGCACCAAAGTGTCAAGTGATGGTTGCAAGTGGAGGAACCATAAATTGCTCTAGAAAGTGCCATAATATCAAGCTATCCATGGGATAATATATATTTAATAGCCCAATTCTTTCCATTCCAATGCATGGTGTTGATGTTGTATTAGGTGTCCAATGGCTAGAATCCTTGGGTACAACAGCTTTTAATTTTCAAGAACTTCTCATGAAATTTTCTTCAGAAGGAAAGGAAGTTGAATTAAGGGGTATCACAAGGAAACCAGGAAAGATAATTAGCTCTTGTGAACTGACAAAGTTTCAAAAGAAATAAAAATGAGGCGTAATTGCACAATTATGTTCGCTAGAGGTTCCCACATCGAAATCATCTATTTCTCCAGATCTCCAAAAGTCTTGGAAAATCATTCCAATGTATTGGAGACTCCCAAAGGCCTCCCACCTATTCATGATCATGATCATTCTATTCATTTGATTCCAGGAAGTGTTCCTCCAAACATTAGGCCTTACAGATATCCATATGCCCAAAAAAGTGAAATTGAACATATGGTTGAAGAAATGCTAGAGGTTGGTATAATTCAACCTATTCAAAGTTCTTTCTCTACTCCAGTAGTATTGATGCACAAGAAGGATGGGCCATGGCACATGTGTTCAGATTATAGAGAGCTCAACAAACTCACTACTAAAGATAAATTTCCCATTCTTGTCATTGATGAAGTATTGGATGAATTGCATGGGTTAATTTACTTCACCAAGTTGGATCTTTGTTTAGGATATCATCAAATAAGAATGAAGACTGAAGACATTCTAAAAACAACATTATTGAAGAAAGATGCATTTTCATGGAATCTAAAAGCAACAAAGGCCTTTGAACATCTTAAAGAGGCAATGTGCCAAGCACCGGTCTTAGCTACACTAGACTTCACAAAAACCTTTATTGTGGAATATGATGCATCAGGAAATGGAATTGGTGATGTTTTAACGCAAGAAGAAAGACCCATTGCTTTCGAAATTCATCCAATCAAAGGAAGGTATTTACACAAAGCTATTTATGAGAAGGAAATGTTGGCAAGACTACATGGACTTAAGAAATGGCAACCTTACTGTTGGTCACTTTAATTGCTTATTAATTTAAACAGTCGAGTGCCACATAAATTGTCAACCCGGGAAAGTCCGATTATTTCAAAGGTGACTACGTACTGTATGTACTGAATTTTAATAGCGTTAAAAAGCTATAGTATAAACAATTCACACTTTGTTAAACCTCTACTCTGTGTTACAACAATTATAGTCTGTTGCAGAAATTGAATAAGAACAGATAATTGAGTAAAGTAAATCTGCAAAAAGGAAACAATGGTTGTCCTGTAACAAAGGATCAGGACCCTATCCCTCAGAGTAGGAACATTCAACACCTACCTCTGTTATCCAATTCACCAATACACTCTGTAAATCCTAATCACCGGTGAGGCACTCATGTACAACATTAATCGAAAAAGAAAAACAGAGTCTTGGAAAAAGTAAATTATCATCAGAAGCGATACTCGTAAATGAGGTATAAACAGAATTCACACACAACACACAACAGAAAGAAGATGGGTGAATCTTGTGATGAAGGTGGGCCCTGTCCTTCTCACAAGATTCCCCAAGACACAAAAACTAAGTTAAAATACTCAGAACATAATTTTATTCATCCCTCAATATACCATATTACAAGAAAGATTCAGTCTTGTCCTTTCGCTACAATCCCTGTGTTACAGCTTGTTCATCCTCTTCCCCTCTCTAATGTAGATGTCTCCTCTTTATAGAGGATACATCTATTACAAAAGATTTTCAGCAAAAATTCTAGTTCATCCCTTTGTACAAAAATAGGGAAATCAGTTCCCGTTAACAGAATGTTGTTACAGTAATGTGGATTATGAACGTTACGACCAATGTAACAGTTTATTTAGATCGATCGGATTCCTTTGTTGTCCCAATTCTGGTGCGAAAATATCAACTATCTCCTTGAGATTCATATGTTGTCCTTACTGTTTCAGCTTCGAGGTTCGTGCTGTTTCCGTTGTTTCAGCTTCGAGGTTCATGTTGTTTCCGCTATTTCAACAACTGCAAAATATAGTCCTGCCAGCTTTAGGCAGTTTCAACAATTTTTCAGCAACTTAGTCAACTTCAAGGATCAATTATAAAGATAGCATGATTATGTGTTGAATAATTAAACATATAGCAATGAGAAGAGTTACTGTATACCTTTAGAATGATTGGGTCAACATACTAACAAAGGCTTTCAACTATGAGT